>JARFXV010001951.1:0-213925 GCA_031761425.1 Cosmopolites sordidus
AAAAATACATGGAATATTCACAATAGTAATAGCGATATTCGATGCTTTTACTAGGTCTTTTAAACAACTGACGAATGTCATCTTAAACACATTAATCAGCCAGGTAACATAGAAATGAAGGAGATTTTGCTTTTGTCGGAGTGAGATCTGATGAATAAGTTAGATTAGTCTACGAGGTGTGACTATTAAATAACAAGACTGACGCTGTAAAACATTTTATTTTGATTCCATTCATATTTACTTATTATCATGCTCAATATACATCCTTTATCCTCTATTCCTATAACGCTCTATGAGAATCTTCCATTGTTCAGCTCCTTTTTCAGCTCGTTCTGTCAGCTCCTTCAGAACGCCTGCCGCTTTCTCCTTCATAGCTTTAACGGACTCAAATCGTGTTCCTTTTAATGCAGATTACACCTTAAGAAACAGATAGAAGTCACACGGCATAAGATCCGGCATATAAGGCGGATGGTCTAACACTGGGATGCTATATTTGGCTAGAAACCTTTTGAGAGACAATGAAGATTTATCCTACCCAAGATTTGTCCTTCCACAATTCGGGCCGTTTTTTTCGATTATTTTTTCAGGGAGTTCAGCAAGAACGTAAAGGTTATAATGTTGATTAATAGTTTGACCTTTAGGAACCCAGTGCCCATTTAAAACAGCAAAGTATCAGCAGCAGAAACAGCAGTATAAACATTTTTGCGAGCTTCTGGTTGTTCGAACGTGGGAATTTTAGGCATCACTTTGGCAAACACTTTTTTTATGTTAAAACTGTTATGTAAAATTTACCTTTCTTCATTCAGCATTCTTTGTCAATTCCTACAGTTTCAGCAATAGTATGAATACTTAACAGACAGTCAAATCGAACCTGATTACCGATTTTTTCGATATTGTCATCCCTTTTTAACGCGGAAGGTCGACCCAGGCGTGGATCATCTTCAATGTATTCTCGGTCATCTTAAAAATGCTTAAACCACTTAAAAACATGTGCACACGATAAAGATTCATTACCATACACTTCTTTCGATAAATTATAAGTTTCAGTAGCGGTGTTTACAAGTTTCGAGTGAAATTTCACAACTATTCGTTGCTCTATTGTTACACTTAAAATTTTTCCGGCCAAAGAAAAAAACAACTCTAATGCGGACGAAGGCTACGGTTATTCGGATTTGTTGACAGAAGCGAGAAGTACTGCATTCGAAAGAAAGACTTCACGTTAAACAGCTGTTGGTTGCTGGCGTTTGGCGCATGCGTACTTCTTCTGTAGCAGCGTCAGTCCCGTTATTTAATAGCCACACCTCGTATTTTACAACATGTGATTAACCGTTGTTATGCCGCAAAGTTACTTTTGTCTACTGCCAATACATGTAGATCAGTGTAAACGTTTCTACAATCAATAATCGTGAGAGCTTAAATGTTTTGTTACTGTCACAACCATAAAATTGAAAGTTGTTCATGGTATACGTGGTGTGTAACTAAAGTAGTAAAATTGGTGGCATAGAATTCGATCTGGCAACGCTGTTGGCTTTCGCTTCGGAGGACAGGCAGGCCATGATCTAAGGCGTGTTCAGTTTGAATTTGAATTCCCTCTAATCCAGTGGCGGCTCATGGGTTTTTAAAGAAGGAAGGCGTAGAAGAAAATAGTGCTGCAGAAGAATTTTTTTTTGCTTTCCCCGTCGTCCTTTTTACTTTTCGTGCTATTGAAACCCTATACAAAAGGTAAAATATGGTGTTTTGCTCTCAAAAATTGTTTACTGTGATAAATACTGGAGGGGCGGAGGCCCAACGCCCTCCCTCACAAGCTGTCACTTCTTTAGTCACAGTGATGGTTAAGAGCAAATCTTGTCTAGAACTGGATTTTTCCAGTGCATTCTGAAAATGAGTGAAAAGATTTTGTTTCACAGTGCCAATGTTTTCTACACCTGCACCAGTAGAGGACAAAATATAGAAATAAGAGAAAACATTCTATACGCTGCTCGAAAGCAAGATTTACAAAACGCGTAGAAATTATATTAAGTTAGTTTTAGGATATTAAGACCTATATAGAAAAATAACCGGAATACAAGGGATGAATAATAAATAAAAGCAAATATTTATCATTGAAAATGATACACTTTTGCATACGTTTAAACCAATTTTCATAGCACTTTTTCGATTCCGATTGAGGTATCTCCAAAACATGTATTTTGAACGCGTCAACCGTGAAGTTTAGTCGTCACGGAAAAGAAATTACTGGGTGTCAAACCAGGTTCGCGTTGTCATGGTAAAAATGATCCTACACCGCTAGTTGTTTTTTCTTATTTCTTCAAAGACTTCTGGCAAACAAGTGGTTGTTTGCTACAAATGGGTGTACCACTCAGAATCGACTATTTTACGATTATCCAGTGGCACTGCAGCCACGTGTTCATTTATCCAAAAAAAAAAAACAGGCGACCGTTTGCTTTGAAGTGCTTCTTGCGTCCACACCTTTTGTCGTATTTGGTTCATTTTGCAAGAGCCATGCTGTTTACTTTCGGGCTCATACGAATCCAATACGAACAAATCTCTTTCACGGCTAAATGTTCATGTAAAATATTATCTATTGCTTGTCATACTAATGCCCAGGGATGCCTAAATCTCACGGTATGTGACATGACGATAATTCTTTATCAGTTCATACACAGCATTTATGTTTTCCGGCACAAAAACCGATTTTAGACGACCTTCTTTAAATTCGTCCATGAGCGAATGACGGCCACTATTGAATTTACTAAAAATGATATCCAGTAGTTCTACACAAATAGCGGATGACAAATCGTTCTGACTATGTATACTGTCAACAATGTCAAACTTTACGATTTATTTGTCAGATGGCGCCTAGAAACGCCTAAATAGCAACCCTCGTATACTCTGACAGACTGATCTTATAGACAAGTGTTGTCTACAAGATAACACAAATGGTAATGGGGAAAGAAAAATATAATTCGCATATATGTAGTGTAATGAGTACAAAAAGTTACCATGCAGAAACACCCATAAGGGAACATGGATTTCTCCTGATCGACATGTAGTAAACCAAATATATTATGTTATGATAGAGAACAGATCATACTCAAGTGTGTTTGATGTAAAAAAACAATAGGGGAGCATCAACAAGGTCAGAGCACTACCTGGTAGTAACAAAAATATTAAAAAGGATATGTAGAACTAACATTAAACTAGAAACTAAGACAAAAAATACGACATTGAAACATTAATAACAAACGAAAGCCTAGGAAGAAGTGCCAATATAGAATTAAACAGGACTTACAGAATTCAGACACTTAGTGCGGTAGCAGCATCGGTGAATGAACAATAATAAAATCGGTTACAGTAAAAGATACGGAGGAGATAATTGTTTGGCCTAAAATTAAGGGAAAAAATGAATGTTGCTACAATAAATATAAAAATGTGGTGGAGAGTAGAAAATCTGCACGACTGAACTGTATACAAAAACTACACACTAAAAAGAAAATGCCCGACATTGACACTAAAAACATAGAGATTTACGTTAGAGATTTACCACGTGTTTTTAAATGTAGGAGATTTACCACTAAATACCAAATTTTAAAACTTATTTATACTAATCGACGCACGTTTCGCTAACCATTTTAGCATCATCAGGAAATTATTCAATCTCAGAGATTGATACAGCTAACATGTTTAATGAAACGAGCGTCCAGAATGTTAAAAAAGTGATTTAGTGTTTAGTGGTAATTTTTTTTTGGAGTTTAGTGTTTCACATTGTTTCAAAAGAACCATTGAATTATCTCAAATCAACCATTAATTTTGTAATAAGCCTTAGCGATGAATTCATTTTATGCACCGTTCCATTAATTCATAGGTACTCATGTTATAATACTGTAAATGGTTACTAATGCTATGAAACTGCAAATATAGTGAAGATAATTACTTTATTCCTTCAGAGGAATGCGCAAGAAACTTCATATTAAAAATCGTCTATGTGCTGTTCCTGTACAAAGCATTTTAATAACTCCCAGCTTCGACTATTCTCATCACAATGATTGTTAGTAAAAAATAAAGCTGTCAACTTTAGGATATGGAACGTACTCAAGCTAAAATAAAGTTCGCGACAAATTGTTTACAGACATGTAATTTTAACTCCCGAACAAAACTCCATACACACACTCGAATACAAAGCACAAAAAGAACTTTATAAAAGTGAAGTGGTTTGTTCGCAACTTCTCTACAGTCCGAAATGCAGACGAATAAATATTTTTTACCACTCTAGAGAGAATTTTCCACAAAAGAAGTTGCCTCCGCGGAATTCCTATACGGAATTTCCGGTAACTTATACCCAAAACAGGTTTGGCTCGTTGAATTGATATAGTTTTCTTTTTAGCTATAGATCGTGTTACGGCATAGTTTTATTATGATTTATTTTTACCCTAATTTGAATTCATTTTAGTAGATGTTTCGGTTAATAATAACGACTTTTTAAACAAAATTTGAGCGTTAATTTCCAAAACAAAATAAATTATTTTAATAATCAAAGTATTGGCTATCGTTAGCTATTACTTTTTCCCATCTTTCTGTCAAAGAATCCATTCTGCGCCAAACGAACTTTTGGTATTCTGAGGCCAACCATTCATCGAGCCAAATGTTCACTTCTTTGTAAGAAGTTTGTTCTGAAAGTCTGTGCTGTATTAATCGAAATAAGTGATAGCCCGAAGTGTCTGTCATGTGAATATGGCGGTTTGGGTAAGACGTCCCATTTAACATTTTTCAAAGAGTTTTTTGACATGTTTTGCAACATGCGGTCGAGCATTGTCATGTTGAAGTGACTTCATAGTGCCTTTGGTCGTTTTCTGGCCGTTTTTTCTTCAATACTCGATTCAATTTTATCAACTGTTGTCGGTTTCGATCGCCAGTAATAATTTCACAAGGCTTCAGCAATTCATAATACATACTTTTCTACTATATCACCAAATACCCAGCAAAACCTTCTTTCCGTGTATATTGTGCACTGGTTGTGATGCTGGACACTGGCCTGGGTCTACCCCTAATTTTTTGCGTCTTAGATTGTTAAAATAAAACCACTTTTCCTCACCTGTTACAACTCTATGCAAAAAGCCTGGCAAGCAAAATTTCACAAGTAGTTTTTCACCTTTGAATGTCTCCTTCCTTCTATTCATGACTTTTTCCATTCTTTCAATTTTCCATTTTCCTTCTTTCTGGATCTTTTCCAATGCATGTAGAACGCGTGTGTACGTTTGGAAATGGTGGACTTGGCAAAAGTAGCAATCATTTACATGGTCAGTAGGTTTTCTCTACACCATACACTCTACACACATTTTCTTGCGATTGCACACATTTTCTTGCTATGCACTAATATTACGTGACCACTCACGCAGCAAATATGAGGAGCCCAACTCCAATTTGATCTCGAATTTGGCACTTAAATATAAAAGATAAGCTTTTTGACTTCCTCGGATATAGATATAGCTTGTGATATTAAAATAAATCGTCCATAAATATTTGTAATACCACAGTATAACAAATTGCAACATCGACAAACAGAACTTGCAATTTTATCTAAAATTGAATTAAATACTTGACTGTAAACGAGACAGAAACAAACTAAACTATAGTAAGCAATAAAACTGCCCTTAAAGATTCGTTGAAACTGTGGAAATACTCCCTCTATGGTCTTGGGGTAATTCCTACATTGTCCAGTCCAAAGTCAAGTACAAACAATTCCAATTATCCCATGATATAAAGGAGAAGCAGGTATTTGAAAATAGAACGTGTTAGGCCCTTTTTGTAAAAAGGTGTTTTAATAACTATCTAAATAAAACACAAAAAAGCATTCTCATCAATGTTACAAAAATCATGTCGATCTGTGTTATAATTATCAGTCTAACTAGTGCGTAAATTCAAATAAAACAACCAAGTTAGATATCTTCAAATTATTTATGTTATACAACGGTAATTATCGGATCATTTGCGATTTATTTTCATTCCAAATATGGCAATTTTGTTTATTAACGTAACCAGCCAGTTTAGCCAGAAAGCTTCGAGATTCGTCGATGAACAAAATTTTGCGATTAAATTTTGGATCAAGTTGCAATTGATTTTGAACC
The DNA here is from genome assembly GCA_031761425.1 of Cosmopolites sordidus. Classification (NCBI taxonomy): domain Eukaryota; kingdom Metazoa; phylum Arthropoda; class Insecta; order Coleoptera; family Curculionidae; genus Cosmopolites; species Cosmopolites sordidus. The sequence continues at coordinate 6,126 of JARFXV010001951.1, forward strand.
CATCCACTGAATGTACAACACAAACAATGGTCTTGCGGTTTGAGTTCTTGGACAAGCTGGATATTGTAAGGCACTATACCAAGATCTTTATGCCCAATTTTTCACATAGTTGAATAACAAAGTCAAACTTCCTGCAGACGGTGACTAATTGATAAATTTGGATCTTCATCACCACTGGCAGCAACACCTGCAATATTTTGTTCAGAACGCACAATTTTTTGTCTTGTTTATGTTTCAATATCGAGCAGCGTAAAATGGGTTCGGAATTTGTCGATAATTTGGCGAATACATCACTCGGTTGGGAACTCGGTTGGGATTATGTGCACCATAAAAGACTCTATAAGTTTGGCGCACAGAACACTGAGCCACTTCTGGCTCTGACCCATGATCATTTTCAATCCGCCCTAAACAATCAAGACATATTGCCCTCCTCCTCAAAAGGTTTTTCGGAACCATCTTCGCACAGATTTTCTTCATCTTCAATTCATTGATCAAAATCAGATGAAAGATTGTGCGAGTTAAATTCAACTTTTCTCCGGTCATTCTGACCGTCATCAATAGACAACCAAAGTGCACAATATCCCGGATTCTGACAGCTGCAGACCTTCCGCTTCCAAGTTTCTCTTCAACCGAATCTTTACCTTCTGAGAATGCCTTAAACCACTTGAAAACTAGGCCCATTGATAAAACACTGTTTCCATAGGTCTGTTGAAGTCTTGTACATGTTTCTGTCTCACTGTGCTCAAGTCTGAAACAAAACTTGACAGAGCATCGTTTCCCGACATCGTTGTTACTCATTTTCAGTACGCACTAAAAAGATCCGGTCAACGTAAAGAATTGCTAAGGATCACCAAGAGATCCTTGGTAGTTCAAACTTGCACTGAAGACGGATCAGACTGCCTTGCCCCTAAAAGAAGAACCAACAGTGTTGCCAAACCTAACGCTTCTACCCCAATTCCATTACTTTATTTACACACTTTGTACATACCTCACGTAGTCTGAAGTCATTGATAAAATAAAGTGACAATTATGCAAAGAGATGATTCAAAATTCTGTTAAATGAATGACCATTTGTAAAGCACATTAGTAAAGATGGATATTTGGGTGATATTATTTAAGAAACATACAACTGCTCAATTACGATTTATTTTTATTGCAATTATTTATTGAATTTTTGATGCCATTAACTGGCCATGTTAAGGCCAAAGCTTTATAGGTATTAGCTGCGCCCGAAAGTTGTTTATATACTCGGTGCGATCTTTTCCATTTTTTTTTCGAATAAGTACGGGAGTCAAATCGGCTACCACGCTGGCCACGCTGGTTGAATTACGAGGGTAGTTTGAAAAGTTTCGAGCATCAACATGAAGATGCGTCACTTGTCAAAAATAATCCACAAAAAAACGTGTTTGTCGTATATTGACTGACCGTGTGTTGGGTACCGTGATTGCTCACTCAGGGCGAAAAACGCATTAGAATGAACATTTCCGAAGCCCTATTGAAGCAGTTTAAATAAAATAAGTCGAAGTATTGGCATCGATTAATAACTGTAGATGAAAATTTAATGCACTCCTGAACTCAAGGTCAGGTGTGAATTCAGTCCACAGTCGAAACAATGGACTGCGAAACGTGAATCGACACCGAAAAAGGCGAAGACTTTCCATCGGCCGGGAAAGTGATGGCGACTGTTTTTTGGCATAGTCACGGAGTTGTCTTAATCGACTATCTTCAAAATGGTAAAACAATTATAGGAGTATACTTTATTACTTGAAGTAAGGGCACACATTATTACTTGACAAGCTGAAAACAGACATTGTCAAAAAACAACCGCATTTGAAGAAAAAGAAAGTTTTGTTCCACTAAGACAATATCGCATTGGGATGGTCGAACTGATTGACTGTTATCACCAGATTTGTCCTCCGACTTTTTTCTCTTTCCTAAGCTCAACCTTAGTTGAGCCTAGTGGTCGGAGTGCTACTAGCGTATTACGACCTCCAACATGCGATAGGCCACTTTTGCGGGCTAGGTTTAAATAAAAGAGAAGCAAAGTTCTGTCTACTTGACAATTATCAATATGTAATAATTAACTGTATTTTTAAATACAGGTAGTACGACTAACGAAATGTATCCCATTCGATTATTAGGAGGAAAAAATCATCCACATCTTAAAACCGGTTTCGTTCTTTAAGAACTCGTCAGTTAAGGTCGAATGTTTTTCTCTCGAAGTAATCGAACCAGACCCAGACTAGGTGGCGTTACCGTATAACGTTCACCTTTATAATCCGATTTTCGGAATTAAAGACGACTGGGTCATTAATAAATTAATTTGAATCATATTCCCATATTGTTTAGTGATAAAAAATTCCATATTTTCAATTTAAAAATTCTATATTCTAACTAAAAATTGATAAATGAAGTAATGAGATAAGTTCGGATTGATTCAGTCACTTTTTGATTTGAGCATCACGTTCAATGACAAATTTACATAAAACTTCGTACTAAATTAAGCGCTCGTGTTATGATATTTTATTGATTGGATCGTGCTACCGGTATGTTCCGACATTCAAATATTTTCGGTAGCCGATTTGTACCTCGTTCATTGCAAATTGTCTACAATTCAATCGGAATCTGCACCAACATTTCCCGATGTAAACTCGCCAGATTAATATAGTTCATGCGGCCTAAAACGTTTCAGTCGCCCGACTCGCAGGAATAACAACATCATCTGTCCGGGGAATATCAATTATTCTAATCCCAATAACTCTATTTCATGGACGTGTTCCCTTTTTCGTCCTACGTATGTGCGTATGTCCTGATAGCATTCGAACATTTGTATCTAAATATATGGAGCTGTTCTGTCGATTTCCCGGTAATGGTATTATGGAAAATTCGGTATGTGCGTTATGTCGTTTCGGGTTAGAAGGAATTATGGTTCACATTTCAGCTCGATCAATCTTCTGGATTTATTTATTTTGTAATCAAAACAGCTGTATATATGTATAGATATTTTTCATTTACTTGATTTTCGTTAAACGGTTGTATTTATGTTATCGAATTTTTTATGTTATTGGTTATCCGAAAAGTTCATAAGGATTTTCCGTTAGTTTTTAAAACTCGTAAACAAAAATCTGTGTTGAATTAGTAATTTTATACATGAAATTGAATTATTATTAATTCATGTGGTAATTACAATGCTTTCGTTCAGATCCGCTTTGATTTGCCTTCAGTTAATCAAGTTGAATAATTTGAACAAGTTTTGAATAATTCAATTTAAAAATGTCGATTGATTAATTTGTAAATTTAGGCCACATATTACTTTTTTACTTCTAAAAGACAAGAACGCTGTCCAAACAATAAACAAGATTTGTTTCGTTTACGGAGAGAATTCTGTTGGGAAAACCACGGTGCTAAAGTGGTTTGGTCGGTTCATGGGCAGGGATTTTCACCTCGATGACCGTCACGATGTCGATGGCTATCTGGCTGTCTTTTAAGTACCGATGTCGAGGAAATAAAAGCTCTGATAGCCGAAGATTCACGATCCGTGAGATTGTAGATAAGTTAAACATTTGCCAATCGAACGTTTCTGATCTTCTGAAAATAAATGAACTCAGACCTGAGAATCTCGGCTGAAGGAATATATAGCAGAAAAACGGTCAAAATTAGTAAAGAGAAAAGATCATCATGACCATGAGGTCACCCACTGCGCGTTTCAACAGGACCCAGCAAAAATTGTTGAGTTTCAATTAGGATATTTTGCCCCATCCACCTTACTCACCAGAAATCGCAACCCCCGACTACCATCTACCTATTACCATCGATTCTGCTCCCTTCAGAAGTAAATGGGAAATCTTTTAAAACAGAAGAATAGATGAAAAACAAACTTTTAAATTTTTTGGAAGTGAAGAAGCAAGAAGTGAAGAAGAAGAAGAAGCAATTTTGGCAAAAAGGCCAGAGGTTAGTAGACCTACCACAACATTAGTAAAAAGTTTCGGACAACCCGATATAAAGAAGTATTCTTTTTAAGCTTAAAAGTATCAAACGAAGGATTTCTCCTGACCAGTTTTTTGCCAACAAATATGTTGGAGGCAAAATTTAATTTAGGCTGATGAACGCTTTTACCCAAACAAGAAAAAATACTAGATATTAATAAAAATTTGTTCCGCTACTTTCTATAACTTTTTCTCATCTTTCTGGAAAACTAGATTCAGCGGTCAAGGTCTCCATTTTTACACGTAATCCGTTTCCAAAATTTTTGGATTATATATATATATATATATATATATATATATATATATATATATATATATATATATATATTTATTTATTTTTAAAGAAGAAATATATATTGGGCATGCAATGTTCAATAAGACTAAGAATATCCGTTGATGTGTGGTGTTTGTTTTTTAGAATGTCTAGAGTTTCTGAAAGGGGAATGTTTGTAAATAACTTTGGGTCTTCCCAAAATCCATAAAACTGACATTCCTCTTTGTCCCATTGTCAGCGTATATCGTTCACCAACTCACAAATTAGCAAGTTATTTAGCGAAAACTCTACAACCGCTCGTGGAAAAATCAACGTCCTACATCAAAAAGTCCTGTCATTTCATGGAGCTTTTTCAAAGGTATAGTATATCCGAAAGGAACATTCTTGTTAATTTTGATATTGTCTCGTTATTTAATAGAACATCAAATTCAAACGGGTCATAAAATAGATTTCGACAAGGCCAAAGTAATCGCACCATATATTCGTACAAACCCCGTACAATTCGTGAAGCAATTGAGATTGAAAAAACGTCCAGACTGCTTAAACAACAGGGACGACAGTCTTAGAGTTCCAAATACATGGAAACCGCTTATTTCCAAATTGCACATCCGAAACCCTTCTAGTCAAACGTCCACCTCCCGTCTCACCCCCACCCCACAACCGAGCATCCCATCCACAACCTCACCTATTAATACAGACGTCGCGCCGTCCATGTTCTTTTCTAGTTGTGAAAATGAAAATGGCTTCCGTGTGGAAGCCGAAACTTAAATCTAAAACGCGGTTCTACCCAAAAACCTAGTAATTCTAATGATGACTAAGAAAAATTGACAGACAATGCTTTCCGGTGTTGCCAGATTTCTTCAGCAGCTACTAAAACAATATTTTTTATTATTTTAAAAACTAAACTTTTGAAAACAATAAAACTGCCCTTAAAGGTTCGTATAATGCTGTGGGGATACCCCCTCTACCGTCTTATGGTAATTCCTACATTGTCCGGTCTAAAGGCAGGTACAAATAGTTTCAAACCTGTGCTTGAAGATGGGATGTGCTAGGCTATTTCTGTAAAAGGTTGTTTTAATAACTACCTGAAAAAAGCGCAAAAGAAGCAATCTCATCAATGTATAAAAATCATATCGACCTGTGTAATCACTTGATTAGTAATTTACTCTTTAATACCCTGCTTCTATTCTATTCTATATCCTTTTATATGCTTGGGTCTCAATCTTGTTTGTTTTAAATGGTCACATTGGAGTTCCTAAATAAATGGTAACCAAAAATGGCAACCTATCATTGCTCTCGAATCGTTATGTTATTATTCCGTGTTTTCTAGAATCCTATGGCATATCACTATAATATAGAATCATATGGTAGACTCAATTATAATTACGTGAAAATATTAAAATTATGATATAGTGACGCGATTGCAATATGTGTGGCTATATCTATGTTATGCCCATTGTAATAAAACAGCAAACTAAGTAGCAATAATCATAACCAGTAATAAGTTAAAATATCTATGATAATAGCAAATTATCTAACTCATCTGTGAAGAAAAAAGTAACTCGTAGTCGTATCTGGACATCAATTGTAGCGAAGGTAGATAATGTATATTGTATACAAGTTAGATAGACGACAAATTTACTTCGATAAGCTGACTTCTGGCGTGCTTACGTTCGTTTGATTACATTGAAACATCCCCATAATCGATATAGAAATTATCCGTACAGTTAATAATACAGTTAATAATTTAATCAATTTAGTTAGAATGTTTGAGTTTGCATATACGAGAGGGTAATGATAAGTAGTTGGCTTAGCTCAGAAAGAAAAATACCCACATATTCGTAAAACAGTAGCAATCTCTTGATCTTAATCCACCGGTGAAAAATAATTATACCATTGTTAGAAATTAATCTTGTCCTGCAAACAGTAGACATGCAGCATCATTAACATCTTATTTGTGATACATTTTCGATCTTACAATGTTATTTTAAGTTAAGAAAGCATAAAAGGTGAGTAAATAAAATAATGAGATTGATTTTTATTATTTTTTATTCAGTTGAAACTACAATTCTACATCAAGTAGTTGAGAAGCCACATACGGCTGGAGATGGTTTGTCCACTCTTCTTAGCAATGATGAACCTCAAATACTGGAATCGCCTTTAGCTGGTCGGTTACAATATTTTCAATGTCTCCAATGACCAAAAATGGTGTCAAAGTAATGTCTGAATGATTGTGGCATGTTCATATATTTTTTTCTTTATTTGTGTTTTTCGCCACGATCTAAAACTTAAAAAATATCAAAATATCTGTTCTTATGTAAATAAAGAATCACTGGGTAAAAACAAAAAACCAAACGGAGACAAATTTCTCAGTTATTCTTTTTTGTAATAAATTTGCCTAACGAACAAAATTTTAAAAATATAAAAATGTTCTAAAAAAATATACAAAGTTTTAACGTTAACGTTTCGGGAAGTATTCTCCCGTTTTCAAAATGAACCTAAAAATAAAGTATATTAATTTCTATAAATTATGAAAAGATAGAAAGTAAATATATTTTCTGTGTATGTCAATGATACAATAACAATTAGTTTTTAATGACAGTTGCATACTACCAAAAAAAATATATGTATATAGGTGAGGTTTACCGTGTGATAGTAATACATTTTTATTATATATAATAATATATAATAATATATTATTATATATAATAAATTATATATAATAATATATAATATATATATATATATATATATATATATATATATATATATATATATATATATATATATATATATATATATATATATATATTATATATTATTATATATAATATAATATTTTATAGAAATTAATATACTTTATTTTTCGGTTCGTTTTGAAAACGGGAGGAGAATACTTCCCGAAACGTTAACGTTAAAGTTTTTATATTTTTTTAAAACATTTTTATATTTTTAAAATTTTGTTCGTTAGGTAAATTTATTACAAAAAAGAATCACTGAGAAATTTGTCTCCTTTTGGTGTTTTGTTTTTACCCAGTGATTCTTTGTTTACATAAAAACATATTTTAATATTTCTTGAGTTTTAGATCATGGCGAGAAACCCAAATAAAGAAAAAAAAAATACAAAATTCGTGTCCTTTCAGGAAAATGTTCAATCCTGAAAAAAAGGAAAAAGTCACAAGGACTAAATTATGGTGAATAAGGGGGCTGCGGGTGTAAATAAGAGGGTGATGTTTTTACTTTTAAAGAACTTGTTAATTGAAACAGGTTTGTGGTAAGGCGCATTATCATGATGCAGATGTTATTGGTGTTGGGTCGCACACGAATAATGTTTTTTAAGAACTTTCCAGTAAATATACCCGATTATCATTAGGCCTTGATGCACAAATTCCTTATGGATCCCCTGGCTAGTTGAAGGAAAAAATCAATGTTTTGCTCCCGTTGTTCTTTAGATCCTGCGAAGGTTTTTTGGAAAAATTTTCGGGCAGATTTATCTCATTCCCGATTCATTGGTCAAAATCTGATGAACCATGGTGTCAGTCAAATTCAATTTGATTATACTATGACTATACTAATTATATACTAATTACTATTATACTAATTACTATTATACTAATTACTATTATACTAATTACTATTATACTAATTACTCCATATCTTGTCAAGCCGATGTATTAAAATTGTGTTAAATGGTTTTGTTTCAGAGCCAGATAGATTATTTCGACAAATGTAGTAGTATAATCTGGACTCATTACACATACACGTGAAAAGAAATTCAACATGTGACAAATAATTGAAAAAGCCAGAGAAGTCAACTATTCTGCATACTTCTGTTTCTTTGATTATCTGAGGGCTTTGATAGGCTATAATAAGCAGCCTAAATTATTCTGCAAGAAATGGGAGTGTCAGATCACCTGACTGGTTTAATTTGTTATATATGCGAAAGAAAAATAAAGCAGTAGCAGAAAATACAAGATCGATGAGTTTTGCGTCAATAAAGGAATCAGGCAAGGATGCATCCTATTATCAGTTTTATTCAACATTTATGGCGAATATATTATTCGTAGAGCTCTCGAAGATTGGACGGTTGGTGTCAGTATTAAAATAACTTATTTAAATTATGCAAATGACACTGCACATGTTGCGTTCGGCCGAGGAACCGAGAAGGAATCGAAAATAATGATTATCAATCGTCAAAACAATAAAATGCTCAACAATGGTAAAATAGAACAATTTAAGGTAATTAATTGGTCCGTCTTGGGGCTTCAATATTGAACGAAGGTTCATGAGAACATTCATGAGGTCAGAAGAAGATGCGACATTGCAAGAAATACAATGCAAAATGTGCAGACTATCTGGAGATGATATAATATATAAGAAGGTATTCTAATCCTGAGAGGGATAACGAGAAATGTGTCAAGCGGTGGCGCCACAACAAGTTTGTCCCAGACATCAATTTTAATTTTTGAAGTCCCAGATTACAGTTTAGAGTTCAAATCCTCACCATCGATATATTTTGTTTTTCAAAAATATTAATAAAATTATCCTATGTTGTTAATTTCTGATAATTATTAAGTTGCTCTTGAGTTATTTTTTCAATATCTAGTGTTAACGAATTAGTAAAATTCGTTAACGAATTAGTAAAAAAAATGTACATCATGCATCATACATATTTGTTTTTTTACTTGATATGACATGTAATAACTCTAATTATATCATTTATTCAGAAAAGACAATAACAGTAAAGAATTTACTTAAAAAGGGCGGTTTTAGTTGATGTTCGCATGTATGCACTTCGAGAGCTGTAAACGATGATATTCTTAGCTAAAGATATAACAGTACAACCAAGTAATCAGAATATCATCGTCATCGGTTCAAAACTAATAGTAATATTATCACCGGTTGGAAACTAATAGATTCAATTTATTGATTTTTTGACAATATATTGATTCTTTAATGTTATTTTTTTTATATTTTCGGAATGAATTATAAAATTAGAGTTATTACACGCTTTTTCAATAAAAAAAACAAATGTGCATTATGTATGACATGATATTCTTATTTTACTAATTATTTAACATTAGAGACTGAAAAAATAACTTGCGACTTAAAAATTATCAGAAAATAGTAACATAGAATAATTTTAAGACTATTTAAAAAAAAAATAACAATGGTGAAGCCTTGAATCCCAAACTCTAAGTCGACACTCCATTAAAGCTAGAATGGAAGCGTTGCACTATGTCCCTTTAACGGAAACGATGACTCAGTTTTACTTCGCGCATTTAAAATGTGCTTAAAATTAATTATAAATAAATACATAAATGCAGGAAATGTATAATTAAAAGAAAAATTGTCCTTTATGATAAACAAATATATTGTATCAGAATATATACATATATATTATTATATTAAGTTAATAATAACAATGTTGGCTCGGTAATTCCTAAATTACTTTTTCGAAACCAAAATATTTTGAAACAATATATTTTTCAGTTGTTAATAAAACTTTTGTAAACTTCTTCCTTCTTAGTCTTAGTTCTTTCCAGTTTTCGGACAATTATTCATTTAATTTTAGCTTAAAATCCAAGCGGGACATTACTTTCAATTACAAATTGTTGTCTTTGACATTGTTCTGAATCCTATGGACTTTATACATATTATTATTTTTATATTACAAATGCATTCATGCAGGCAATGTTCAAGATATTGTAGAAAAAGCATAGCGGCCACTCTACACCACCTTTAGTTGAGTCATATGTATGAATTATAGATGGCTTTTTGCTAAATAGATGTAGATCATGTTGCCCGTGCATGGAGGAAAGTTGGCATACCACCTAGGATGCCCTTTTGTATGATACTGCAGTCACATCTCGATGGTATAAAAACATTGAATACCCAATTTTCCTATTTTAAAAATATGGATTAAAAAATCTATAGGTAATTATTTTTTATTTTTCCTGAGAGTTCCGACAGCAGTTAATCCCTCAGCTAATAGTTTAAAAATCAGAGGTATAGTAGTAAAGTAGTTATCGAATGTAACATTTCGGTTGAACTATTTTATTGTTTGTACCAACTTGTCAACATAGAACTCTGAAGAACTGCCAACAGATGTTGTGCCTTCTTCTGCTTATGTGATGCAGTCCACCATATATTTTGTTGATAAATCACACATAACTATATTCTTTATGCCATATTTGTTGGGTATATTTGGCAGAAACATTCTAAATCTGCACTTGCCTCTGAAATCTACATGTTGTCCTTACTATTATTAAAAAACAACTTCCATATTTCACTAATTGGCCCATCCTATCACCTGCTTTCGTTCTTTCTTCTCTCGTTTCTATTGAGTCAAATTTAAGAGAACGTACTAAAAATTCAAATCTTTTTATAGACATACTAGAGCGATACCAATTTTCGTAATGGAACGGCTTGAATAATAATGTAGTCAGTAAATAATTATCTTTTTTACTAGTGAATAAATAAACAAACCTAACAAGGCCCAGCCTAATATTTCAGCAGACCGAATATCAGATAACGTCTTGACGTTTACTTTCTTGTAGTTCAAGCGATTTCGTCCAATTTCTTCATTTGTATATTTAATAATTAGGTCTATCCTTTCATCTGTTATAAATATAGACAAACAATCAACTGGTTCAATTACATATTTTGCTTCTGGGGTAGCTGGCTTTTTTTCTTGTAGTGTCGTAGTATCTGGTGTTATTAAAAAGTTATTCTCATCAAGCTCATTATTCTTATCGCTTTTCATTCTTTTCCTTGAACTTCTCATTTCACCATTTTTTGAACAAGTTACTTTTTGTTATTAACAGATTATCTTTCTATACCTTTTCACAATTTTTGATAGCCTCTTCAAGAACTTCAGGACACACTTCAACTTCATTAACTAAATTAATTTCCGAATCTGTGTTAGAACTATCCCTCTCAGAATCTCCCACCTCCGCATATCCCCCCTCCTCTTATGATCCGAGATACCATTGATCATTTTCTTCGGCGGAGCTAAAATCAGTTTCTTCATTCAAAATGTCGTCATTTATTTTTTGAGCTTCCTCATTATCGTAGTACCATTTTAGTTCTTACTTATCCATAATTCAGGTATTATGGATATGTAAGGAGTAACAAGTATAAGTAAAGAGTTAATTAATTTATTATAAATATAAACAAACAATCAACTGGCTCAATTACATATTTTGCTTCTGGGGTAGCTGGGGAGGTTGGGTATTTTTATTGTTCTTTTTTTCTTGTAGTGTCGTAGTATCTGGTGTTATTAAAAAGTTATTCTCATCAAGCTCATTATTCTTATCGCTTTTCGTTCTTTTCCTTGAACTTCTCATTTCATCATTTTTGAACAAGTTACTTTTTGTTATTAACAGATTCTTTTTTTATACGTTTTCCTCAATTTTTGATAGCCTCCTCAAGTACTTCAGGGCACACTTCAACTTCATTAACTAAATTAATTTCCGAATCTGTGTTAGAACTATCCCTCTCAGAATCTCCCACCTCCGCGTATCCCCTCTCCTCTTGTGATCCGGTATACCATTGATCATTTTCTTCGGCGGAGCTAAAATCAGTTTCTTCATTCAAAATGTCGTCATTTATTTTTTGAGCTTCCTCATTACCGTAGTACCATTTTAGTTCTTACTTATCCATAATTCAGGTATTATGGATATGTAAGGAGTAACAAGTATAAGTAAAGAGTTAATTAACTTATTATAAATATAAACAAACAATCAACTGGCTCAATTACATATTTTGCTTCTGGGGTAGCTGGGGAGGTTGGGTATTTTTATTGTTCTTTTTTTCTTGTAGTGTCGTAGTATCTGGTGTTATTAAAAAGTTATTCTCATCAAGCTCATTATTCTTATCGCTTTTCTTTCTTTTCCTTGAACTTCTCATTTCATCATTTTTGAACAAGTTACTTTTTGTTATTAACAGATTCTTTTTTTATACGTTTTCCTCAATTTTTGATAGCCTCCTCAAGTACTTCAGGGCACACTTCAACTTCATTAACTAAATTAATTTCCGAATCTGTGTTAGAACTATCCCTCTCAGAATCTCCCACCTCCGCATATCCCCCCTCCTCTTATGATCCGGGATACCATTGATCATTTTCTTCGGCGGAGCTAAAATCAGTTTCTTCATTCAAAATGTCGTCATTTATTTTTTGAGCTTCCTCATTACCGTAGTACCATTTTAGTTCTTACTTATCCATAATTCAGGTATTATGGATATGTAAGGAGTAACAAGTATAAGTAAAGAGTTAATTAATTTATTATAAATATAAACAAACAATCAACTGGCTCAATTACATATTTTGCTTCTGGGGTAGCTGGGGAGGTTGGGTATTTTTATTGTTCTTTTTTTCTTGTAGTGTCGTAGTATCTGGTGTTATTAAAAAGTTATTCTCATCAAGCTCATTATTCTTATCGCTTTTCTTTCTTTTCCTTGAACTTCTCATTTCATCATTTTTGAACAAGTTACTTTTTGTTATTAACAGATTCTTTTTTTATACGTTTTCCTCAATTTTTGATAGCCTCCTCAAGTACTTCAGGGCACACTTCAACTTCATTAACTAAATTAATTTCCGAATCTGTGTTAGAACTATCCCTCTCAGAATCTCCCACCTCCGCATATCCCCCCTCCTCTTATGATCCGGGATACCATTGATCATTTTCTTCGGCGGAGCTAAAATCAGTTTCTTCATTCAAAATGTCGTCATTTATTTTTTGAGCTTCCTCATTATCGTAGTACCATTTTAGTTCTTACTTATCCATAATTCAGGTATTATGGATATGTAAGGAGTAACAAGTATAAGTAAAGAGTTAATTAACTTATTATAAATATAAACAAACAATCAACTGGCTCAATTACATATTTTGCTTCTGGGGTAGCTGGGGAGGTTGGGTATTTTTATTGTTCTTTTTTTCTTGTAGTGTCGTAGTATCTGGTGTTATTAAAAAGTTATTCTCATCAAGCTCATTATTCTTATCGCTTTTCTTTCTTTTCCTTGAACTTCTCATTTCATCATTTTTGAACAAGTTACTTTTTGTTATTGACAGGTTCTTTTTTTATACGTTTTCCTCAATTTTTGATAGCCTCCTCAAGTACTTCAGGGCACACTTCAATTTCATTAACTAAATTAATTTCCAAATCTGTGTTAGAACTATCCCTCTCAGAATCTCCCTCCTCCGCGTATCCCCTCTCCTCTTGTGATCCGGTATACCATTGATCGTTTTCTTCGTCGGAGCTAAAATCAATTTCTTCATTCAAAATGTCGTCATTTATTTTTTGAGCTTCCTCATTATCGTAGTACCATTTTAGTCCTTACTTATCCATAATTCAGGTATTATGGATAAGTAAGGAGTAATAAGTATAAGTAAAGAGTTAATTAACTACCGTTTATAATTTTATTTACGAAATTGAATTAGAACCAATATTTTATTGTTTTTTTTATTATAGCAAAAAGTACATAAAAAAACCGTACCTCTCAATAAAATGTAAACATCCAAATAAAAGGCAAGGCTTTTGTATAAACAAATGCATATATATTATTTTTAGGTAAACCCTCTTGCAATGGTAGTGATGCATATAATTGACTCCTTATGGTGGGGCAATGGGGCAACGATGAGTCTGTCAGACTCCGCTCACCGTACGTTATTGGAAGCATAAGTCAATTTGACCTAATGAGTTCTAAAACTCACCTAATATGTTGGAGCACGTTAGCGAACACAGGCTGATAGCAACAGTCACTACTGATGAGACAATACGCACATAGCTGGACAGTGGCGGCGCAACCTGTCTGCATTCGAACAATAGAGATTTTCAAATGTGATAAGGAGTCAAAATGATTGAGTTATTTGTCTGTTGAGTCATTGTTTCCATTTTAGGGTTAAACGTTTGAATTGATGCCTCAGTCACACTTGTGATAGCGCCACAGCTTGACACATTTCCAATCGTCCCTTGCAGGATTAAAATACTTTCTTATATATTATTTTATCGGAAGGAATAGAGATATAACACAAAACATCAGAGAGTAAAAAATCTTTAATTTTTCCAGAATTGCTATATTCCGCTGGTACATGGGCTATGGGCCAAAAAATACCTTAAGCTCATTGATTCTTTTAAAATTTGGTGCTGGATACAGGTTCTGGGCATTCCGTGGACTGTCAGATGAACAAACGCATCCATTATTCAAGAAATTAATGACCCCACAAGGTTATCCCAAGTTATTCATAAATAAATACTAAGATTCTTTATTAATTCCATTAAACCATAAACAGAGAGATATTTGAACGCAATACTAAAAGCAGGGATGTCAGTAAAAAGACTGGTGTACAGGGATGAATGGAAGATTCTAGGTCATGCGACAGATCTCTAAAAATACAGACAGGCCAAATTAAGGACCTAACTGGTACAGATTTTGAATATGCAACCAAGCAAGGAGAACGCTGGCGAGAAGCAGTAAGAAAAGTACGCAAAAGGAATGAGTTTCTGCTGTAAAGAAAAATACAAAGAAGAAGAAAAAAAGTAGAAATTTTCTTTAATTGATGAAAATAGTGTAGTGTTTCAAATACTGCTTATCATCAAATATCGTGTCCACTACAATTTTTGTAGATATGGCACCTGTTTCGCTAAAACTTTTACTCTTTCGAGAATTTAGTACTACACGGTTATACAAAATTAATTTCTATTTATGATATTTTAAGTGTTAAATTTACTCAACATTAAACTAATAAAATAATTTAGTTTAATAATCAGTGGTATATAATTCGGGTCATGGTTACCATCAAAGACACCGTTAATTTCCTGGAAACATCTTACCCTGCCATCAGAATCACTTAGAGGAATCATTTCCACGCAAGACTGGCGCTGGCAACGTGCTCAGCACGTGCCGTACGTGGCGCGAAGCAGCGTTCAAAGTGGCGTGAAGGTGTCGTTTTCGAATAGGTTTCCGGAAATTGCTGCTCATTAACAGGCACAGATATCCCCCTAAGCCGTTGTTAATTTCTCAGATCTATTAATAATTGCAGACGAAAGAAAAGGACATGCGCTTTATGTATAATAACGAGTTTTGCTAAAGAACAAAGCAAACCTGAAATTGTTTTTCTTTTTTTTCCAGAGAAAGACGATTATTAAAAGTTTATTTATTACGGAATTTTAAAATTGAGTTTTTCATGCAATAAATAAAGGGTTTTTTTAATTGCCAAATAAAATTCTCTTTTTTGTAGTGATACTACTTATATGTTGAATGTGCTTTAAAATTTTCTGCTTTTTAATATAACATACGAGGTGTGTAAATAGCGTTTGATCTGGAAACACTGTTGACTTCTTTTTTTGGAAGGGAGGCGAGGTAATATCTGATACGTCTTCAGTTTAAACTCTCTAGAGTCACTTAGAAGTCCGTGACAATTCTTTTACGAACGAAGGAAGTGTCAGAAACAGAAATGGCACACTGTAATCTCACCACGGTAGAACACTCTGGCCACCCTCCAATCTCACTATGCCAGAATTACCAAATCAAAGATCAAAAACATGCGGATTTGCTTGTTTGATAGCCATGAGATTGTCCAGAAGGAATTTCTGTTTCAACGCCAAACAACAAACCAGCATTATTACCGAGAAATTCTTGAAACGCTGACTTCGAAATGTGGTGATGCATTACGCTAATACGCCTTGCTACACAGCGATTCCAATTAACGAAATTTTGGCAATTAAAAACATCATCCTGACTCTACACTCTGCAATTTCCTTATTCCCAGGACTCCAAATTGAAAAAGCATTTTGAGATATTGGAGAACATTGAAAAGGTGGAAAATCCACCATCTGAAAGGATTTTCAATATCTGAGGTCCAGCACTGCTATGAAGATTGGACAAACCATCCCCAGTGTTTCAAAATAATTTTTCAACTGAATAAAAAAATGAATCTCTTTACTTTAGTTACATACCTTGTAAATGTTAAAAATTAGAATTTGCGCATGGTAAAATAATTTTATAATTCACGCATTAAAAAATGCATTCATTTAGTAAGGAAACTATGAAATACTTAGTACTGTAGTAAGCGGAGATTGATAAATTCAGACATTGTTGAATTGGTTTAAGCAAGTTGTGATGTAAACTAGCCGATTTTGAGGACAATATATAAATTAAATTTGAATAATGAGAGTATTCCATCTCGTATCCCTCTTGATCTTCGTTTTGAAAAAAAAACCAATCCTTACACCAAGTACACCTGATATGAAATATTCATATCAATACATTTTTATTTGGTTCAGAAAGTTCGGCAAAAAGAGTATTTTTATAATTTATAATCAATCACTAAAATTTGCCTTACAAATTGGATAATAAAAATATTAGGGTGAAACAAAAACATTAGGGTTTTTTTTCCTTTATTTATAAGTACAATCAAAGCTCCTTATTCACAGTTCTGATATTCGCGTTTTGAGTACACGCGGATTAAAAAATTGTGACCACCTCTTGAATTCGCGGCTGAAAATTTATTTATCGTGGATTCAGAACTAATGATACATATTTTTAGAATAATATGTATTTAATTAACAGTTACCTTTCAAAACAAACAAGTACCACAGTATTTATAAACAAACAAGTCTTATTTCCGCTTGGTCGAATGTTCTTTGAGTGACGCTATGGCTTCTGATAAAAGCAGAAAGAAAATTAGTACCTACACGGATAAAAGTCTTGTTGGCGCTTAAGGTAAAAATAGAAATGCTTGACCGTTTACGCCTTGGCGAGTCGTGTGCATCCATATCACTTTTTTTTTTAATGTCTATGAATCAACTATACGATCCATCAAGAAATCGGAAGACAAAATAAGGAATTCTATAGCTTCCACCTTACTATCAGCAAAAATTGTTCGTAACCCAGCAGTAGAAAAAATAGAAGCTGCATTAACATTATGGATTGAAGACCTCTAAGTGGTGCTACAATTCGTGAGAAAGCTAAGCATCTTAACGCATATTTTAAAGAATCTGGTGATGAACATAAGGATGGATGATTTCAAGCATCGAAATATTGGTTCAATAAAGTTAAGGTTCGACAATCACTGCATAACATCAAAATTGTTGGAGAAGCTGCATCTGCAGACACTTCAGCAGCATCAGCAACATATCCAGAAGAATTTCCAAAGTTAATTGCTGATGGTGGAAACAAACCTGAACAAGTGTTTAATACAGACGAAACTACCCTACTAATTTTTTTTTCCAAAAGTGAAAAATCTGCCTCTTGTTTTAATGCAGCAAAAGATAGAGTTACACTGCTGCTCTATTCAAATGCATCCGGAGATTGTTTAGTTATACCACTTATACTTTACAGATTGCTAAATACTCATACTTTGAAAAATCCAAACAAGGAAAACCTACCAGTGTTTTAGCGTTCAAACAAGATAGCGTGGGTTAAAAGTGCCATTTGCTGTGACTGTTTATAGAATTATTTTGCTTCTGAAGCTGAAACTTATTTAAAGAAAAATAATTTGGATTTCAACGCATTTCTAGTTTTGGACAATGCTCCAGGTCACCCTCGTGAGTTTGACGCTATGCATCCAAATATAAAAGTGATATTTTTGTCTCCTAACGCGACGGCCTTACTCCAACCTATGGATGAAGAAATAATCCAGGCCTTTAAGCTCTATTACATTAGACAAATCTTTAAAATGTATACATATATATATATATATATATATATATATATATATATATATATATATATATATATATATATATAAATAAAACATACTGATAGATAGAATCAAGTGACATTCAAGACTTGCTTGAATCGCAAGATAAAGATTTGACTGAAACCGACTTGGAGGAAATGCGTAATCACCATTCCATTGAAGAGATAAGCTCTACGAGGTTTACGAATGGCAAATGAGCTTTGTATGAGCTTGTATGAGCTTGTTTTTAAAAGGTAAATTGTTAATGCCACAGCATGACAATGTCAATTCGAATTGAAAGGTCTTTTAAAAGCGGCAATACAAGAAAAAATTACTAAATTCTTTAAATCATTACCTAAGCCTGATAAAAATTATTAATATTGTTAAAAAATATCTCATTAAATTGCTTTTTATATTCATTTTCTATTTATTTTGTAACTTATAACATATTCCGTATAATCTTGTACAAATTACCATGCCGTATTCACGGTTTCTGTATTCGCGGTATATTTACGGAACGCATAAGGAGCTTTATAACAAGTGAATAAGAAAGATTATTCTTCACTCCTCAGATATTTAATCCGACTTTAACTTTCTGCTCCGACAGATAAACATTCCTTCGTCAGCATTAAAGCGATTCAGCTGCGAATTATTCAGGCGACGGTTTTTAACTAAAATGTTAGAAGAAGTAAAATAAGTCCCGAAATTAGAGCAATTTTAATATATTATTTAAAAGAAACATTAAAAGCTGCTCGTGAGATATATAAAGTAGTGGTACCGTATCAATCCATATCGATCAGCACAGGCTTATAAAGTTCCACGAGGGAGACATGAGTCTTGAAAACGTCTCGAAGACTCATGTCTTCATGGAAGGTCAAGTAGTCTCTCGATGCCGACGGTCTAAGAACAGACTCATCATGGTGCTGAAGAGGAATAGAGCTACTGGCTCAAAGACGCGTTGAGTCATCGAAAACAATGTCCTATATTTTGAGGAATAATCTCCAGTTACTGGTTTATCAGCAAAGACCAAACATTTAACATAACCTCAAATAAAATAATCTAAAGTCATTAAATCACATGACCTTGGTAGCCAATTAGCAGGTCCGTTCCTCGAAATAATTTTCTCACTGTTGCGTTGGCTGTATGACATATCTCCACATCATATGAACAAAATCTCCTCCAGATATTGATCTCCTCCAGATCAATACCATTCAAATTCGGAATTAAATAATCATTATGTAACGATTCTCATTAACAAATTGATAAATTTAGATCTTCACAAAACCGCCAGCAACAACGGCGATATTTTCTTCGGAACGCACAGTCTTTGTTTGTCTTTCTTGCTTTTATTTATGTGTCGAGCAGCGTGAAATGCGTACGGAATTTGTTGATAATGGGTGGAATACATATCTCGGTTCGGCGATTATGTGCACCATAAAAAACTATAAGTTTGGCGCACAGAAAACTGTTTTTTTTAATAAATTTCAATAATTTGCAAGCTAAACGCTTTGATGCTAAATATTCCATGATGATTTGCCAAACATTTAATGTAAGTGCGTTTCACGATATATCGTTCACCGCTTGGCTGCAATAAACTATTAACAACCCCTGCCATAACGAAACCCGGCAAAGTTGCAAGAAACGTACAGGACAGGGCTTAAAATAACAGGTAAAAAGATCAAATTAATTTTACCTGGTTTCATAGTTTTAGAATATTTTAGTTTAGTCCGCATTATTTTCTTAAACAGTGCAGTTCTATAATTTCGATCGTATTTTTTGTTCTTTCAAACGTGCTAAAAGTGTGGCGTTCTTGGCAAGACAATGATCATTGTGCCTCCGGTAGTGTTAATTTTAAAAGAAAACATTTAATGCCCGATGCTAAGGAAATTGTTAAAAATGTGTATGTTTCTTTATTGAAGAGGGGGCTTAATGTAAATGCAGCTGCAGCAGAAACATCTTCATTAACGAAAACTTTGTTGTCTACAGTTAAAGATATTGTGACGAAGCCAATTAAAGTCTGTAGTGATTCTGGTAAAAGCAAATGTGTTGACGAAAGTGACAATGACTTAATTCGAAGAAAAATGTATGTTATGTATGAAGAGCAAAAAAAATAAATGGAATCACAACGCTTGCGATCATGGCGGTTTGACTACTTAAACCCACTAAAAAAATACAGAATTGAAAATCGTCCCATTATCTACCTTGATGAAACGGTTGGATACACATGAGAATCCAGTAAAAGAATGAGTAGATACATCAAAAAAATGCCAGACCAAAACCCCAGTAAATAAGGGAAAAATAATTACAATTTTAGATGCTGGTTCCGAATATGGATGGGTACCAAATTGTTTTCGGTTGTCCTCCAAAAATATTAAACATTCATCTTTGGACTACCATGACGACACCAAAGGAGAACTTTTTGAAGGTTGGTTTATAAATAGCCTTTTGCCCAATGTGCCTAAGGAAAGCGTAATTGGAATGGCCAATGCTAGTTATCATAACTGTCAAAAAAATAAAGTTCCTAATGCAAATAAGACTAAATTGGACATTCAGAACTATATGTTAAAAAACGATATATACTTCGAAAATAAATATAAAAAATGTGATCATCTAGAAATATTAAAGACATTAATTAATATTAATATTAATTATAATATTAAAAACGACTGTGTATGTGATGCCATTCCTGCCGATATGGGACATACGGTTTTACGCCTTTCCCCGTATTACTGTAGTTTTAATCCAACTGAGTATATGTGGCATCAGGTAAAATCCAATGTTAAAGCAGAAAACATTTCTCCGGCTCTAAGTGTAAGTGCTGCAACATTAATTAGGAAACTTGTAGGTAGTATTCCCAAGGAAAGTTGGATAAATTCGATTAACCATGTTATTAAAATAAAAGATTCCTATGCATCATTTATTAATAATACAGAACAACTTTTTATTGATGTAGATCAAAGTGACATTGAGAGCGAAACCGAATTAAATGTATAATTAAATTTGAGTTATAATTTTTCTACTAATAGATAAATTTATTTATTTATTTATTTTTATTGTACTAATAAATTCATAATACATAAACAATGTTTTAGTCATACATAATAATGATGATGATATTAATAATAATGGGTTGTACCCAGAAACAAAAGGTTCTGCAACATCTATTCAAGATAAGGTAGTAAGAACACGGAACTACGAAAGACATATACTACACATGGATGTTATCGACCGATGCAGGAAGTGCGGTACAGTGGGGGAAACGATTGAACACATTATCCGTAGGTGTGAAGTTCTTGCCCCTAATGCTTATTTAGGAAGACATAATCAGCTGGCGAAAATTATACATCAGAAAATTGCATTAAAGTACTCGCTATTAGATAACGCACCTCCTCCATATTACAAGTACTCACCTTCTGCCGTACTGGAATCATCCGATTCAATTCTATACTGGGATAGAACAATCACAACAGATCGAACGGTCGATTATAATAGACCAGACATTATTCTGATCGTAGTGCCGCTCTCTCATAATATCAGGAAAACCGAGTTGGAGAAAACCACTAAGTATGAAAACCTAGCATACGATTTGAAAAACCAGTGGAAACTACATAAGGTAGAGATAGTGCCTTTCGTTATATCCGCCGAAGACCTAATAAGTAAGACCTTATCAAAAAATTTGAAGAACCTTGGTATCTCAAAATCGATTGCCTTAGTAGGACAACGTGCAGTACTTTTGCAGACATGACACATTGTTCGTAAAATCCTATGCTAAGTGTGAGAAGCTGAACTGCTTTCTCATTTTGGCATTATAATATCGACCAGCCTAGGATGAGATGCTTGAATTCAGAACGAACATAATAATAATAATAATAATAATAATTGAATCATTATTTTTAACAATATTTTATTTTTTCCAAAATTATTCAGAAGTTAAACCACTCCGGCTCTGGCGCCTTTTAAGAAACCAGGAAAATTTCTACTGAGATTTGTTGGGGCAATTAACATTTAGCCGAAGGGCAACCAAATATCTTCAAACGGACTTTACCGTAATGATTGCCATAATGATTTGACAGCGATCCTTATCGGAATTTTGGATGGATAAAAAAATAGTAAAATAATAAAAGAACCCTTTAGAAAGGTAATCTTTGCCATCGCACCGACATTTATGGAAAAAGTATTTAACTTTTCACTCATTCCTCGCATTATGTGTTGTTTCTAGTAATGTCAGTAATTTACATATAATTACACATTAACTAAGATTATCTGTTCAAACAAATTGGAAATATCTAAAGTATATGGGGAATATATTTAATGACCGACCAGTTTACATGATAAAGTTGAAATAATTCTCTTGAAAAAACTGTACATTCAAAACTACCATACTACCCTTATGGATTGATTGTTGATATTATATCCGCATTAGCAAGTGAAAAAGGGTTCTTACATAAATAATATAACCCCTTTATTC
The DNA here is from genome assembly GCA_031761425.1 of Cosmopolites sordidus. Classification (NCBI taxonomy): domain Eukaryota; kingdom Metazoa; phylum Arthropoda; class Insecta; order Coleoptera; family Curculionidae; genus Cosmopolites; species Cosmopolites sordidus. The sequence continues at coordinate 28,539 of JARFXV010001951.1, forward strand.
CGTTAAATAGAGATGTTATTTTAATAGAGATATATAACTGTATTGACGTTTAAATGTGTTTCGAATGAAGTTTTGAAGGAAATGAAGCCTGACCAAACAAATTATCTCGGTTTGTTCGGTTAAAACTTCCGGACAGTGCAGATGGGGGTAGTCATTAAAAAAATTACAGTTTCTAATATTAAATTACACGTTTATCATACAAATGAAATTCGTCCATCCCGTCTATTGGTATATAATATTAAGCCTAGTTATTTTAAGTTTAATTTTATGTCATGTTAATAATATTTTATCCTTTTCAAAAATATAGCTTCACATATTAATATTCTAAAATGGCTCTCTTGTAAAGATGTCTTCCCCAATCCTTCATTCGTCGCTCTTTCATTCGCCCTAAATTGAAGTATGGTATATAAAATGACAAAGTAATGTGTATGAAAAGCATTTAAAAAGCAAAATGTAAGAAAATCATGGATAAAAAACAGGATAAAGAACCTACTCCATTCAATCAAGTATTTGAATTAGTAATGTAACGTTTGGTTAACTTCACGGTTGATGATTTTTACACTCTTCGTTGGGCACGGTTGTCATATAAGTAAAACTTGGTTTAGTTTTAGAATTAGACTGAGTCAATTTTTGGTGATACTAACATGGTTAGCGAAACGTGCGTCGAGAAGTTCAAAAAAGTGATTTGGCGTTTAGTGGTAAATCTATTCGATTTTAAGGGTTGTTTCTTATACAGCTCAGCTTATTTTCTGTGGAAACTATTTGAAATGATAGTCAGAATAACTTTGAAAGCCTTCAAATCTAGTCGAATTAAAATTCTTCAATGCATTGCCTCTATATAACCTCTAAAGCACAGGAAAAACAAATTACTTCTCGGAGCTGCCGTTCTAGCTAGTTCACTCTCCGATACTCCTGTGAAGCAGATTTTCCTGAGACTTCTTAGAGGACCAAGTCATATTTACAGGCCTAGAGCTCAATCATCTTCCTGGCAATTAAGCAGGTTGTCAAGATACCCGGGAATCGAGTTTACTGACTCTCTTGTTTGTCAAGCTTCCCAGAATCCTCCCGGAACACTTCTCTTCCTTATTATAATTGCATCATTATCAAAATATACAAATAATTCTCATCTCTCTTCTTTTTTCAAAAACCTCTCGTCCGCAGCATTTTAATAACTTATCCTAACTTATACAGATGGTTCAAAATTGCCTGATAGTATTGGAGGGGTAGTACATCCCCCTCAGTTTTCCAACAATTTTCCTTCCTGCTCCTCAACTCTCTCGGCTGAGCTAGTTGTATTCAAATCAATCTCTACTTTCTCTTTTTCTTATTGGCCGATTTGTGTCGATTCCCTCATCTCCTTACAAACTATAGAGAATATACACCTAACTCTACCCACCATCTAGCTTCCAGAAATAATTACTTCCAGTATTCCCTTTATTCGCACTACTATGACTAAGTCACCTGAGTCCCAAGTCACAAAGGTATTGAAGGAAATGAGATTGTGGACCAATTAGCAAGAAAGGCTAGCTCCAATGGTACTCCGTTTTCATCAATTCTATACTATAAGGATTTTTATCCTACAATCAAGGGATCTATTGATTAAAATAATCCAATTAGAATGTTATCTTTTGGAGGAAAACAATAAACTCTGGACAATAAAATAGGATTTTTTCTCCAGACTTTAATCCATTTCTCCAGATCTAGAGATCGAAACAAATTAAGCTAAACAGACTGAATAGCTGAATAGCAAAATAGCTGATTTTTTATAAAATATGTTATTTTTTGTTTAGTTTTCAGTTGACATATTTTTGACTTTTAAAATAAATAAAAGTCATAAATAGCTAAATAGGCCATTATTTCCTTTCACATTCTCATCTAATGGAAGATGTGGCTCCACCTTTATGCTTATGTGTGGACCCTCCTTGACAATGCATATACTTTCGGCTTGATTTTTTCTTTTTCTTTTAACGTCTAAAATATGATTTGTATAAACCCCTTCGTGATCTCTTCAAGATGGACATGATCAATAACTTGGTCAGGGTTCTTGGGAGAGATTGATTTTATGAACCACATACACTCTAGTGTTCCTAGATTATCATAACATTTTAGTTTGTTCTCAAATTGTGTTTATACGTTTTATTGATACAAACCAAATTATATTTCTATTTCTTTATTTACAATATATAATGTGTAAACAGTCCATCCTTATACTTAAGCTATTAATTAACAAAGAATTATGTATGAAAATAGTTGGTATCACACAATATGGTTGTCATATTTGCAGTCACTGTAACGAGAGGCGATTAAAACGCAAATTTACCAGTAATAGTTGGAGCACGTTAACAAGAACAAAAGCAGTTTTATGTGTCATTTTGCTATTATAATTGAAACATAATCCATCTGTATGAGATTCATCATTATACCAGATTCGAAACATTGGATAGAAGCTAGTGGAAGTGTACCAAAAAGACTAAAACGGTACCAATGAAATAGAATGGTTTGGATAAGTTAGATAAACAGATTTTGAAAAAAACATCTGATTTGATATCTTGACATCTGATATATATATATATATATATATATATATATATATATATATATATATATATATATATATATATATATATATATATTCCATCTAAACAATATATCTGTTCACAAAAGTCTTTTGACTATAGCAAGACCGAATTAATATTTTTAGTTGAATTACCCGCTGAATTGTTGTAGTACCCGCTGTGCAAATTTGGTTCCTTCCAGGCTTGTTTTCAAGCCCCATAAACCATCTCGATGGTAGGAGTTTTATATGCAACAAAAAGCAATAAAATAGGCAGAGATATATTTTCGGAAACCCGGATATTTGCAGGCAAGGGACATTAATTGTCAGAAAAAGTGTATTTTGGTTATGGAAGACTATATTAAAAAATAACAGAAACCTCGACAGCTAAAACGTACTTTTATATTATTGGCTTGAATTTTTTGATAAGATCGCGCAATATAATGTTAATATCAACTCTACATCATTTATAATGTTCAATTTCATTCATCAATTTCTACATCATTTATAATGTTATATATTACATATATAATCAAAACTTCAAGCCTTTGGAAATAGTGTTTCCCAGAGCCCAGATTTTCACTTTTAGTAAAGTGAGAGAATCTCTCTCTCTAACGAATAGAATGAAGAGCAGCAGAAAGCCTTCAGCTACAAGAAGCAATGAAAATGTCCACAGAATCCAGGATCTCGTGCATTAAGAACGTCAGTTGACAGTCAGAATGATCTGGAAAGAGTTGAATTTAACTCACAGAAAATCTTCGAGAAAATGGTTTCGAAAAACTTTTCGTACGATCCAAAAGACAATACGAGACTTGTATTAACTTTCTGGGAAGGATTTAAAATGACCCTCATTTTCAGGAGCATGTTATTACTGGCACACCCCATCCTCACCACTAAACAACCACAAACTAAAACTAAAAAAAGCGAAAATGAGCAAATCAAATAACAAACGCATGCTCATTTGCTGTTTTGATAACAAGGGGATCATCCAAATGAAATTTATGCTTCAAGCCCAATGGCAAACCAGCATTTTTACCGAAATTTTCTTGAAAAACTGAAAAGGGATTTGTGTGAGACCGAACATCAAGAACACTTGGATGATGTATCACGACAACGTGCCTTGCCACACAACGATTTCATTTAATGCATTTTTGACAAGTAAAAACATTACTGGGCTCTGAAACTCCCATTAAAGAAGAACATTTGAGGATTTTGGAGAACATTGATAAAGCAGGATGATCTAAATAGGATGATCTAAATAGGATGACCTAAATAGATTAAATCATCTTCTGATGATATTAACATGGTTAGCATCATTACGTGCGTCAAAAACTTGAAAAAAATGATTTGGTGTTTAGTGGTCATCCTGATCGAGTTCAGGATGAACCAACTGAAGGCATTCCAATATCTAAGTTCCAGTACTACTATGAAGAGTGGACAAACCATCTACAGCTGTTTCCTATGTCTTTCCAAAGTATGTCCCAAGATAACTGATTTCAACGCGATAATGTAGAATTGTAATTTCTGTAAATTAAAAATCAGTGTCATTGCTTTATTTTCCCAACTTGTAGTTAAAGCTTATCCTTATTTAAATACATAATTAAATATTCCTTAAATGTATTTTCCAAAAGCTCATTAGGTATGAACCTTTATATTACATTACATTAGATCAACGATACATCAATAAACTACTTTCAATTTTAACCAAATATGTACCGTGTTACAGTAAACTGAACTCTCGCCTCACAATTTCACTAATTCAACATTTCGATCTACGTAAGCCCGCATATACATATAGGTTTTGTTTCCCCATCCCTATACTGTTTTCCATTACCATAATCTCCCCATATTAATTAGTAAAAGACATTATCTCTGCTATGTTATCTCATCTATGCGTAATTTCACCCCTGTAGTTGTCGTAGTGTGTCGAAATTAAGTTACATCACATTTGAATAAATCTTTTTTAAATAAACGAACTATAATAACTATATATATATCTGTATATAAATATATAAATATATATATATATATATATATATATATATATATATATATATATATATATATATATATATATATATATATATATATATATATATATCTATATATAAATATATAATATATATATATATATATATATATATATATATATATATATATATATATATATATATATATATATATATACGAAGTTGTTGTTGTTACGCCTTCGCGTTACGCCACGCGTTTGTTGTTGTTAGCCTTCCTTTGCGCCCATACTAATTTCATTCTTTCGCTATGAGCTTTTTTCCTTTCGTCAGGCCAAGTTGTTCCAGTCTTCCTATGAGAAAAGGTTCTATAGTATTCTTGCCGCTAAATCCCATCCAAACATTTAACTTCTGAGGATAATGGGTATGAACCTGCTCCATCCAGTGCGGATTAGTATCAGCCCAGTATCTACAGTTGTATTGGCGCAACACACATAAGGTTGTTTTGCTTCAGTCAAAATTCATCTGCACTTAATTCCTATAGTAATTATATTTTGTATAATGTAAAATAAAGGTAAATTTTTTTTGTTATTATTTTTTGGACTAAGTGTCTACACATGTTATGATTTAAAGCCAATTATTGCACGGAAACCTTGCCATTGTCTATTACATCAAGTAAAACATTCAGCGAATTTTCCTCATTAGTTTTTGTTTTTTGTTTTCCTAATTTTGGACGATATTTAAAGCTGCCTGTATCATTGAATCTTTTCACCGTTTTTGAAACTGTTGACTTAGTGATATTTTTATACGGATGTAATTCATTAAATATTCAACAGACTTCAGCATAAGTGAGTTTTCTGTCACCATATCCAACAATTGTCAGAATTTCAATTCTTTCCATTTTAGTTAAATACTTGTTAATTCCATATATAAATTCTATATAAAGATTGAAAGAAATTTGAAATTCCCAAATTGACGTTAACAGATTTCAAGAGTAATCAAATATTTCATCTATCATCCATACTTTCAGAGCGTACTAAATGGAAAATATATTTACCCTAAAACAGACCGAAACATCTTTTAGCCATTTTTTTAAATATATCTTGAAAAAAATCAAAATATTTACATCGTTAAATTAAAAAAAAAAGTTCTTTCCAACGATGCCAAATTCAAGTACTGTAATCATTAAAAAAATCAAGTTAGTCTTAGATTTTAAACATGCGATAAGAAAAAAAATAAAATATACCCAAGAAGTAGCAAGCATTTCCTGATATTTGTATATAAATTTCATTAAGAAATCCTAACAAAGTGTTCTCCAGATATTTGACTGTCTCCTTATATAATAGACCCAGCATATACATATATATATATATATATATATATATATATATATATATATATATATATATATATATATATATATATATATATATATATATATATAAAGCGGCCAATAAGGGTAGATGTCAAAAAATGGACACGGCATTGAGTCTTAAACAAAATATTTACAACAAAAAATGCATATCTAAAAACACAAAACTGAGACATTACAACACAGTTTTTAAGCCAGAATGTCTATATGGGGTATAAACGCTTATTTTGAATAGAAAGAGAGACATCGAGGACATTGAAAAGAAGGAAAGAAAAATCATAAGAGAAATCTTAGGCCCCAAACAAATAAATAGCACAACATAACGACTTCAAGAAAACCAAGAAATCAAACAATACACAGATATACATAGCAATATGAGAAAAAGAAGACTTAAACGGATGAATCCGAGTAGGCTAACTAGACAAATAGTGGAATTTTATGAAAATAGGAGTAGAGCTAAAGGAGAAATAATTAAATGGATTGCTGCAATTAAAGAGGACCTAAGATCAGCAAATATTACACAAAGTGAAATTCAGGATAGAGGCTATTTCAGACACAAAGTTAGCGTTTGGAAGGTTGGCCAGAGAGAAAAATGTAGGAAGACTGGAACAGTATCAGGAAATGGTTGCTACTTCTCGGGTATCTTTTAATTTTTTTTCTTATCGCATGTTTAAAATCTAAAACTAACATGATTATTTTAATGATTACAGTATTTGAATTTGGCATCGTTGGAATGAGCTTTTTTTGAAATTTAACGATGTAAATATTTTGGTTTTTTTACAAGATATATTTAAAAAAAATGGCTAAAAGATGTTTCGGTCTGTTTTAGGGTAAATATATTTTCCATTTAGTACGCTATGAAAGTATGGATGATAGATAAAATATTTGATTAGACTTGAAATCTGTTAACGTCAATTTGAGAATTTCAAATTTCTTTCAATCTTTATATAGAATTTATATATGGAATTAACAAGTATTTAACTAAAAGGGAACTAATTGAAATTCTGACAATTGTTGGATATGGTGACAGAAAACTCACTTATGCTGAAGTCTGTCGAATATTTAATTAATTACATCCGTATAAAAACATCACTAAGTCAACAGTTTCAAAAACGGTGAAAAGATTCAATGATACAGGCAGCTTTAAATATCGTCCAAAATTAGGAAGACAAAAAACAAAAACTAATGAGGAAAATTCGCTGAATGTTTTACTTGATGTAATAGACAATGGCAATGTTTCCGTGCAGAGATTGGCTTTAAATCATAACATGTGTAGACACTTAGTCCAAAAAATAATAACAAAAAAATTTTATCTTTATTTTACATTATACAAAATATAATAACTATAGGAATTAAGTGCAGAAGATTTTGACTGAAGCAAAACAACTTTATGTGTGGTGCGCCAACACTACTGTAGATACTGGGCTGATACTAATCCGCACTGGATGGAGCAGGTTCATACCCATTATCCTCAAAAGTTAAATGTTTCGATGGGATTTAGTGGCAAGAATATTATAGAACCTTTTTTCATTGATGGCAACTTGACAGCAGATAAGTATTTAGATCCATTTGAAGAAAATATTATCCTTCGACTTTTGCATCAGTTTCCAAATTTAGTTAACCAAAACCAGGAAATATGGTTACTGCAAGATGGTTCACCAGCACATTATGGCATTCAAGTTAGAAATGTTCTTAACACTCCTTTCCCAAACCGATGGATCGGTCGACTATAATCTATCGAATGGCCGGCAAGGTCACCAAACTTGGCACCACCCGATTTTTTGTGGGGCTATTTAAAAAGTTTGGTTTACGTTAATAGGCCAGAAATTTTGAAAGATCTTAAATTACGAATTCGACAAGAAATTGTCGATATACCTTTTATATGGTGAGGAAACACACTTTAAGGCTTCGTCCGATGTATTCTGTTACTGCCAGGAAGTTAATGGTGGACACTTTGAACACCTTTTATAAATAGTTATATCTAATAAAAATATATATATATAATATATATATATATATATATATATATATATATATATATATATATATATATATATATATATATTAAAAAAAATATAATTTTGATATTGTTTTTGTTTAAATCTTATATTGACAAAACAGACCGCCATTTTTTAAAATCTATTTTGAAACAAAAAAGAACATACATTTCCCTCATTGAATTCAGAAAAAATGTTCTTTTTAACAATGCGAAATTCAAGTACTGTTGTCATTAAAAAAAAATCAAGTTAGCCTTGGATTTCAAATATGTGACAAGAAAAATATACCAAAAAATTGGCAAACATTTCCTGTGGTATTTGTGTTCAAAATTTCATTAAGAAATCTCAAAAAGTTCTCGAGATATTTGACCGTTTCTATACATTATAGCAACCCAGTATATATTTAGTTTGTTTATTTAAAATTAATTTCCATAAAGTATCGGTTTTTCTGACTTAAATTCATTCTTTTTTTTTATTTTAGAAACAGTTGTATAGTTTTTATCAATTCTTTTATTTAGAGATTTACCACTAAACATCTTTTCGATCACTTTTTCAAACATCGACGCGCGTTTCGCTAACCATGTTGGCATCATTAAGAGATGATTCAATCTGATCAAGATCAAGCAATTCATGATTAAATCATCTCCTAATTATGTTAAGATGGTTAACGAAACGCGAGTAGAAGTTTTAAAAAGTTATTTGGAGTTGAGTTTTTATCAGTTACACTGATTTCTTTTCCCCCATGGAAGTTACGATAGAACATTTAGAAAGGTGTGATGACTATAAAACACTATTGTAAAGAATTATTTCAGAAATGAAGAAAGTAGGTCCGTATATTAGTACTGAACTCAAATCAAAAAGAAAATAATAAATTTTAATTTTTTTATGCCACGCACAAAACTTAATAAAACCACTGTATATACGGAGAAACAAATATTTTCCTGCAATATACACATCAAATCGAATGGTGTAATCAATATTCCAAAAACGTATCTGACTTGATACATTTATCAATTTCAAAATATGTATAAGAAAAGAAAATATAAGAAATATAATGCACATGACAGGTAATCCAAACTGAACCTTTAAATTAACAGAAGACATATTGATAAAGTTCGTATAAGTAACATATCGATTTCGGTTCCCCTCACCCTAAGTATAGAAAACACATTAAAAGTTCGCACATAACACGCACCCCCCTCCGCTTCCACCCAGCGCTCGTCAACGATAAGGGTGAAATAATAGAAACCATTGTTCGTAAATCCCTTTGCGAGATTTTAGTTTGGGTGTATTATGGATGATTAGAAGTTAAGACTGTGGGACGAAAAGTTTTAGAATGGGATTAGCCGAATTCGATTGGAAAACTAAATCGACGCGGGCCACAGTAAAGAATGAGAAAACATTTGGAGAAAGGATGACTAATTACAATTTAAAGGTAATTAATCTCGAGCGCGCAACTTAAATGGATTAGGTTTCATAAAGGAAAATTAACAAGCTATTTAGTTCTTTTGAAGCGAAAAATTTAAATTGTGATTTTTTTAAAAGTGCTCCAACTATTAATATTAATTCCTTATTTAATCTGAAAAAGTTATGAAGAACGTATAACCTTTTATTCTAAACAACACTATTAAAAAATTGTCCGTCATTGCGTCAAAAAAAGCCTGTCTTAAAATTTTTTTGTAAAATATTTAACACTTTTATGTGTTGATTTGACACAATACGATTGTGCTGTTGGTTCGATTTATTTTTTAACATAAATAAGTCTTATTTCGTTCAATCATAACCCTTTAAATTTATTACTCTAAAATTAACACAAAATTGTGTTGATTTTACACTAGTCATCCGTTGAAGACTCCTTTCCACCTATTGTTTTTACACAGGAAGCACGACGCTATTTTCATTGCATACAATATATGGGTCAGTGGCGGTTCGTGGGTTTTTAAAGTGGTAGGACGTAGAAGGAACTAGTGCTGCTGAAGATTTTTTTGCTTTCCCTTTCTCCTATTTACTTTTCGTCTATTGAATCCCTATACAGGAGGTGAACCAGGAAAATGAGTTAAAGGAAAGAAACTGAACGTGAAATGAAATATGGTGTTTTGTTCTGAAAAATTATTTACTGTGAGAAATGCTGGAGGGGCGGCCCCAACGCCCTCCCTCACGAGCCGCCACTGATATGGGTTTACATGTTCATCGTGGCACGGTATTAATATTATCAACTAGCTGACTCGACAGACGTCCTGCCCACATTTCAATAAATTTGTTTGTGATAATTTATTTTTCCTGAAAACTTTTCCAAGACCATAACGAGGCGCATCGGCAATTAGGCTATTTAGCGACTGGACCTACAGCTGAACGTGGGTTCCGAACCACGGTCATCAGCCTCCGACAAACCCAGGCCAGCACCCCCCTCGGGCTATAAACCCTTGGTTAGGTGTCTATCTATAAGTTTATCAGCAAACCTACCGACTGGCGAGTGACCAACGTAGAACACTTCTCAGAAGGCATCTGGTCTTACCCAGCCTTTAACTGGCGTGACTGAGGGGTAATTCATTGTCGGATTTTACACTCTTGCCCAGAAACAATCACAATCATTTAGGAAGTAAACAGACAGAAGAAAGAAAGAAAAACAACCATCCGAGCGCTGGAATCGAACCAACCACCGCTCCAGTGCGATTTCGGCACAGCAGCGGCAGGCCGCTGCTCTTACAGTCCGCACCAACGCGACCGGTGAACAAAACAAAAAAAAAAGAATTACGCATATCCATCGTGATTTACGGTCTTGAGTTCATACACAAATTCATACATCATTTTTCCTGTAGTAAACATACCGAATTTCGAGTCAAATAAAGAGTTTTTGCGGGATGTACAGCTTTTCTTGTTCACTTAACAGAAAAACGCGAGTAAATTCATCATATACTTGTGGAAACTTACGGTGATAAGGTCCAACGCAATACACTTGTGGGCGTTAGTTTAGATGATTCAAAAGTGGTGATTTCGACTTGAAAGACAAAGAACGCCCAGGTCAACCGAAAAAAAATTGAAGTGCCGAACTGCAAGTATTGTTGAAAGAAGATGATATGTAAACAACAAATGGCAGAGAGGTAGATGTTGGTCGTCGAACCATTTGTGATCGTCTGCATGCCATGGGAAAGACCCAGAAGGCCGGAAAATAGGTACAACACCAGTTGAATGACAGGTAGATATAAAAGCGAAAAACGTTGTGTGAAGTTTTCCTTTCTCAGCCTGAAAGATTTTTCCCAGAATTACACAATCCCCTATTAAAGTCAGGGTAGACTTACAAACACTTAAATAACCAATCTTAACACTAGCCCCTTTAAAATTTAGGTAAAGTACAAACGCGCGAACAACCACGGTACCGACACAGTGGAAAGAAACTACCAGCACTTCTAACGCGGTCGGCTCATTTCTTTTACCTCAAAGAATAAATGGGCAAAAATATTTTAACTTTTTTTAATGAGTTGGCAATTTTTTTAAAAAAATGTCGTATTCAATTGCGTTTGAATATGAAGTATTTGCTTGAGAGCGCCGCAGCAAACATAAGCCATCCAGTTGTCCAGCACTTAAATAATAATTTTAAAGACGTTAATCCAGATCTAAATCTTTAGTTTTTCTTGCTTTAAGGACATATAAAAAAGGCGATTTATGAATTTAATGTAAGCGATAAAAATGGTTTGCGACAATGTATTGATCCTTCTATCCAGATTACGCCAGGACTTTTCCAACGCGTCCGGTAAAACTAGTTAAAATGGTCTCAGGCTTACATTGACCCAAATGTTAGATATTTAGAACATTAATGTATTCAAACATGTGTTTCTTAATGTGAAGTGAGTCGTTTAAAGCATTTTATGGCGCAAAAAAATTAGTGATGGTAATTTCAACGTTGATATTAAACGACAATAATGTGTAAGTTTTCCTTTTTTTTGTAAGAAATCAACTAATTTTGTAAGAAAATTTGTGCTGAAACGCATGGAATGAATGGATATAATAATATTTTATTTCTTTTGAAAAAATGCCTTAAGAGACCAATCAAACAAAAAACTAATTTTATTTCCACTCTCGTTGCGGGAGGTATCAAGGGTATCGAAATAAACACTGACTGACCAATTATTCGCGGAAATAGTTGCGTCTTAAATACGTTTTAAATAAATGTTTTAAGCAAACTTTTTCTAGAAAATTATGTAAAGAATCGTTAATTAAATTTACGAAAGTTATTTCCCTAACACCTTGTATGCTATGTGATGCAGGGGCGTAGCCAGGATTTAGTTTTGGGGAGGGTTTAGTTTGAAGTAAATAAAACAACAAAAATATACTTACATGAAATTTAATATCTATATATTCATCGGAAAAATTACGACATATTTATAAAGTTCTTAACTTTAAATGAAATGGTTAAATTAATTTCGTTCCTCTGCGCTAAATCTAAAACCAATTAAGAAGAAATTTTCGGCTTTTTCTTTTAAATATATCCACTACTTTATCTGCATGAATTTCTGTTCCATAGTGAATGTTCATGAGAGCCAAACCATTAAGTCTGTTTTCACTTGTTGTGTTTCGTAAATAGTTTTTCAGTCTCCTTAGGCTCGAGGAAGACCTTTCTGGGGTAGCAGTGGATACAGGAATGGTAGCCAAGATTTGTAGTAATGTGTAAATATTAGGATAAATGTTTTTATCGCACATATCTAGGCATTCCAAACTAGATTTCGGGGTAGGCGGGATACTTGTCAAAAATAATAATTCATTGTAATATTCAAATAAATTCAATAAGTTAAATGTAATAATTTAACTCTCTTCACTCCTTGTATTTTTTCGGTATAATATTAGGTAATATTTGGCTTATTTCGGGGGGGGGGGGGGGTGAACCTCCAAAACCCTCCCCCTTGGCTACGCCCGTGATGTGATGTTACATTTATTTTATTTTGTATATTTGATGAGATCAGGTATTAAATTCTTACTTTAGTTTTAAAAATTTTTGAACAGATTGATCTATTATTGTAAATGATGATCTCGATTATTGTAGATAATCGGTTTATAAAATAAGTTTTTCTTAGTACTTAAACACCAGAAATATAAAATTTTAATGTATTTTCTGTTTTTATGACATGTTTACCTTGGAAATGGTTTCTACAACAAATTTAAAGTGAAAATATTAGGTCTATTTAAATTCCATAAAAATTATATTAAAAAAAATATTTACATATTTTTTATTAATCCAGCTTTCGTGCCTGCGCTCCTGAACATGCCAAACATCCATTGTGACAATGTAGCCGAGTAAAATACATCCGAAAATCCAGCGCCCGGCAATAAATAATCGCCCTGCATGTAAATGAGGACAATAACATTATTGTAAAATGCAAATTGGCCAACGAGAATCCATTATGCTTCAAATAATACGACGCATCGCCCCTCCCTTAGGAAATATCAGAAGGGTGAATGCACATTTTGGAGAAATCACAAATGGAAATTTAAATAAAAAGACAATTTGTGCTGACTGTGACCTTCGATGGCCTTTAGATTAGAAATCGTTGCTGAAGATGCAATTGTTGAATGAGCAATTCACAAAGAACAACATCTTCTCATACAAAATGATATAAATATTATTATTTAGTAAAATTAAAATAAATATAAGTTTGATTTGATTTTTGGGCGATATTTTCATGAAATTCCCACCGAATTTTAGTATATAATTACTACAATTATGTTAAATTACATAAACTGAATTCTCATAATTTGATTTTTCTTAGAATTCAGCTAAGCTCACATAAACGTTACCTATGTGTGTAAATGTGTTTAAATATAGTAATTAGACTGGTGACTGGCCAACATGTGATGTATATCCAGTGCTTGTTTGAACCTAGAGTCACTTGGTCATTCGCAGCATTTTTTTTCGTATGCCGGATTTTTCTAGTACGTTCTAAGTTTTTTTCCTATTTGTCCATAGTGCCACAATTATAAAAACTGATAAAAATATCCACAAAATTCGGGATCTTGTGCGTTCTGATGGTCGGTTTCATACAGAATGCTCAAGGAAGAGTAGAATTTGACTCACACAACAGTTCATCAGATTTAGACCAATGTAAGAAAATCTGTGCAAAAATGGTGCCAAAAACCATTCACAGGATCAAGAGGACAACAAGAGGACAGATGTCTTGACTTTTTGGGGCGGATTAAAAATGATCCTCATTTCCTGGAACGTGTCATTAATAGCGACGAGCCTTAGATTTCTCATTACGATCCGGAAACGAAGCTCCAGAGCCAGATAATACACTCCAATCTCACCATTACCTAGAAAATCCAGATAGAGTAAATCAAAATATCAAAATATTCTGTTCTGATTTTTTTGATAGCCAGGGGATCGTTCATAAAGAATATGTATCTAATGCCAAATGGTACACCAGTATTTTTACCGAGACATTATTAAAATATTTCGACAAAGGGTCATTCGTATGAGACCGAACATCAAAAATACCTGATTATTGCATCATAACAATGCGCTTTGCTACATAGCGACCTGCTAAAGTTGACTCCAGTATCGGAGTTCCAGCACTGCTATAAAGAGCGGATAAATCGTCGCCAGCGCTGTGTGGCTTTCCAAAGCTACTTTGAAGGAGAGGAGATAATTGTTATTTCCCTTGAATAAAAACATTAATAAAAATAGCATCATTATTATATTTTCACACCTCGTAAAATCGTTTACAGATGTTACCAAATTCCAACTGAATGATTTAATTGCATTTTTCATATTTGACGAGCAGAGAAATGTGTTCAACAAATAAGTATTATTTGAATATTTAATGAAATTATTACTACATATGGATTATGTAGGGTCTTTTACCACATAGATAATATTTAAAATATATTTAAAATGTGAGCAGTAGTGTAGCCTTTGTGTTTTCAAAATAAGTTAACTTAATTATCCATACCATACTGCTTTAGAAATTGAAACCCTTTTATAAAAATGATCAATAAGCTTTAATTAGCTTTAACCAACACTGCGACGTCGTTAGTCTTCATTTAATACTTGGATGATTTTTAAATAATCATTATTAACCTATCCTAATAAATATCCTCCTGGAAACGAGTACAATGATATCAAATTGTACGATCTTGATAGCGTGACGTATAAACAATTTAAGAAGAGAACAGGAAATTTGATATGTAATAAATCAATCAGTTTAACACCTCTATATGGTATAATACTATCGTATTGAAACCACATACCGTCCAGATCTATAAGCTCCCATTTCAACAACAAATTTTAAACCTTATTATAGACATATACGAACTGTTAGATGTTTTGGATCATCAGACAAAGACCTTGGAGGCTGTAATGGTGGTTTGATAAAATATCTTGAATATTTTTCACTGGAAAGTGCGCATCATAAAAAATAATCTAGTTTGACCATACTAGTATATACCAAAAGTAATTGCATTTTTTCTATTGTTTATGAATAAAGGATTATTGATACTTCGACAAATAAACATTTCTTCTTCAGTAATAAAATTATTTTACTGCAAAATATTCAGTCGACGGGTTTTAACAATGAGTGAATTAATTTAAAAAAGGCTTTCAAATGGCTGACAACACTCTCCGACGTCTCTCGATGTCGACGTTTTAGGAGCAGATGTTGCCTCAGATTCTTAAACAAGCACTAGAAAATTTTCATAGGAATTGTGAGGTATAGTAATGACGCCCCAGAGATATAGAGTTACACTATTTTTCGACGTCTGTACAGGACACTTTATAATTTAGCGACAATAAGAAATGTGCCAAGTATGAATTTAATCAAGCATTGGGTGCGCAAGTTTGAAGAGACTGGAAACACAATGGGTGCAAAATGATATCAAGAACGGGCATGTATGTTGACCGCTTTCACCAGTCTGTTAGAGACGATCCACGACAGTCTCTACGACTCCACGTAGCTTCTCTAGATTTGTACAGATCCACGATTCATCAGTTTATTCCCGAATATTTACATTTTCACCCCTACAAAATTGTTATTGTGCAAAAGATGAAGCTCGATGATCCAACTAAACGAGTCCAATTCTGTAAGACAATGAAAAATCGTTCAAGGAGCTTAAATAACATATGGTTTTCTGATGAATCAAATTTGCACATCAAAGGCTACGTGAATAAACAAAATTGCAGATATTAGGCTCCCAAAAATTCGCTGGAACTGCACCAGAAACCATTACATTCCCCTAATAATAGCATCCTCCAAAAATAAAAGTATCCAAAGAAAATTATAGCTTTACATTTGGTGAGATTGGAAGAGACTCATACACCTTTTTCTATATCAACAGCGACCTATTGTTTATAATTAGATCAGCTGATAGTAGCAATTGAATGGAAAAAATGGCCTAAATAAGCAACCAGGAAAGGCGTCATGACCCAACAAAAATTATTAAACTTAAATTGGGACATTTTGCCCCTTCCACTTTAGTTTAAAAGAAATCTTTTAAAACGGAAGAGGAGGTGAAAAAACTTGTTAATATTTTTTGGCAAACAAGTCTTGAATTACAGGCCTACCACCACGCTAACATAAAACTGTAAATAGTAATTGAAATTACATAATAGACTAAATAAATGTTTACATAAACTATTTACATTTCTCTTTTTCTTAAAAAAATCCGTAAGAATTTTCCAGACAACCCGATGAATAATAATTAAGTTTAATTCGATTGTTCTAAAATTGAAGTTTAGCCTTAAAATAAGGCTACATATTAAGGTTATCCATTTTGTGCTTGGGAAAGTAAAATTTAAAAAAGCATACAATGGATTGAGATTTTGAATTTTGTTTTTTTCATTTTATTGCTTGAACTTTACCATTAAGTGTGGAATACATCGTTTAAATGTCCATCACGTGACCGCTTGTTCGACTCGATCCTTTTAAGGTAATTTTCGATGACTTTTCCGCACATTTCGGCTGGTATCTCGACCATGACTTGACGAATATTGGTTTTCAACTGCTCAAGATCTTGAGGATTCTCTAATGGCATGATCTCGGCAGCCAATTGGCATCACCAAATCTCGAAATTACGCAGCTTGGAAACTTATCTCGTAATAAAGTCAAAATTGGTCTTGTTATGTGGTTTGTTGCATCATCTTATTGGAACCATATATCGCTCAGATCAAAATTTCAATTTCTGGCCAAAAATGATCGGTTATCAAACGGCTGTAGCGCTCAGAATTGACGTTAACAGTCATTCCTTCTTCGTTTTCGATGAAGTATAGGCTAATGAGAACACCAGACCGTAACGAGCACTAAACAGTCACCTTTAACGGATGTAATGAATTAGCTACAATCACTTGTGGGTTTTTAAAGCTCCATATACGGTAATTTTGTTTAATTACGTATCCGCCGAGCGAGAAATGAACCTTATCGTTGAAGAAGATTTTGTTGAAAAAATCAGGTGAATGTTCAAGCACCCAATGCAAAATACAGCATAATGTGCGGTAAGACAAGCCCACAGACTGTGAATGCCGAGGAATCGATAAATTTGAGTCTTCAGCCACAGTTTTACCAACAGCAGCGGTATTCTCGATCGAGCGAGCTTTACCGTGATGCCGGGCATATAATCTTCCCAAATCTGGATTGAGCAGCCAAGGAGCATCGCGCGCAATAAAATAATCGGCTCCAAATGAGCCTCATCGTTGGAGAAGATTTTGTTCGAAAAATCAGGCTAACGTTCGAGCACCCAATCCATGAGTTGAACTTTGTAAGGATCAAGATGTAATACGTAAGACAAATCAAGATGTAATACGTAAGACAAGCCCACAGACTGTGAACGCCGAGAAATCGATAAATTTGAGTCTTCAGCCACACTTTTACTAACAGCAGCGGTATTTCTATTGCGCGAGCGTTACGATGATGCACATATCTTACCACATTAATAACAGACCCAGTAATTTCAAATTGCTTGACTGTGCAGGAAATTGTGCGCTCAAAAGGACGATTATTGCGACCACATTCTGCTCGTAATGCACAAAACGTGGCTACGACAGAACCACCATTTCTTAAAAACTTTTAACAATTCTAACGCATTGTTCGGTGGTTAAACGATCCATATTGTAAAATGGTAAACCTTAAACTAAACAAATCACACTTTGGATGACATTTAAGTTTGACAGTAGTTAAATACAGGTCTGTATTTTCCGAACCACGAAAGGGATAACCCTGTATGATTGAAAATTAATTTTATACAAAATATTATTCGAAACTAATTTTATATATACAACACATATTTAAGAACAATAATTTTAGAACAGCTTTAATGTAGGCAGTTCCAAATATTTGGTTGATCAGAATTTAATGGCGCACGTTTGCGTTGAAATTAATGGCTATTGTGTTGCCATTATTTGCGTGAGTTTATGATTTTACATTTATAAAATTAATTATGCTCATTAATAAACGACTGTATTATTGGCCCAATGAAGTTTGTTCGTATTGTTGAAATTGTCCGTACAATTTTAACCTACAAAATTCTTCGATCGATCTATGACATAAAACTTTACAATTTCATTACATACACTCGATATTTTACGTTAAAATATCGATTTATAACAGGACGTTTTATAATTTCATGTTATAAATATATACAAATAAATGTATCGTTGATTTAAATCATAAACATAAATGTTCGTCTTTCGAGGTACCAACCATGTCCATTATGAAAGTTACCACTAATTTTACTAATCATTTTTGATTTGATTCACATGGATAAAAATTGATGACACATGGGCAATCTTTCCATGGTTCAACTTGGCCACAAACGACGCATTTTCTCTGAGCAGTTTTTTTTATTTAGTTTTCTTTCAAACATTGCATTGATGGAAAATGTGTTTTATAATCGCAAATGCGACATCAGGTCTTTTGCTGCTGCAACTTTTTGGTTTTATTTTTTGATATTTTGAGATAACCTGCCCAACAACCTCTGTTTGGAATTGTAGCCATGGAATGTTTTTCCCCGTTTTTATTTTATAAATAACACGTGTATTGAGAACAGCTAAATCAATCAAATAAAAGAAAATGTTTTTATACCATTTTATAAATTTTCTTACCGATTCCATGGTACTAAGAAACATATCGGTCTTGTCAACTATCCCCATGTTGATATTGTAATCGGTCACGCACTTAGGTTTCTGTATCTCAACATTTCTTTTATTTGTTACAGTTTCCATAAATTTATTGTGAATTGAAGTTAGCATATTTACTTCCCGTTTGTCCCTCCATTTTAGAGCCAGCAGACTTTCTGTTGAAAAAAATCGATTTCCCCCCTTTCTAATTTTCATGCGACTTTTGGCATGCACATTCTTAGTCTTTACTGTCCCGCAATATTTTTTTTTATCAGGCAAAGAACTGAATAATAGTGGACGTGACTTTTGCTCCTTTTTCCGATAAGGTTCTGCCAACGTCATAACTATATTGCCGGAAATTTCAAATTATTATCATCTAAAATTTTTATCTATAGAGTTTATCTCACTTGAAGAACCAGTATAAATAATAAAGTCCAAAATATATCCCGTTTCATAATCAATCATAATTAAAAATTTTACACAAAATCTGTGTCTTTTGGAGGGAATATGTTGGAAAAAAGACAGCCTTCCATTGTAAAGCAACAAACTTTCGTCCATTACTAAATTTTCGAAAGGATATACACATTTTTTGAACACTTATCGGAAATGATTTACGGCAATTCTAATTTTATACAATCGATCCTCTTAATTTATATATGTTAGAATTACTCGAAAAATGTAAAAATTTCATCATTGAAAGGAATCTCCCACGCGACATAAATTTGTCAAATGTAGGCATCCCTATAAGGGTATCTTTTGACCAATAGTACTTTACATTGTTTTTACTTACATTGTTTTTACGGGGCATTAGAAGGCATACTTCAAGAAATACATAAATATCATCAACAAACATTTTTTTGTTGTTCTTTATCTTATTTAAAGAGTTTTCGCTTACCAAAATGTTGTAACACATATTCGATTGATTCACAATTACAAATTATAAAAGCCGACCGCGGTGATCTGGTGGGTTAGTCGCCCGCCTGGCAATCCAATGGTCCCGGGTTCATATCCTGGTGCGGGCATGGATGTTTGTGTGCGTATTTCTTTGTGTTTGTCGATGTTGGTAAGTAACTAAATAACGCCTTTGAGCGTTGACGTCACTTAAATTAAATATAAAAAAAAAACAAATTATAAAAGAATCAATTTCTCAAATATTTCTAAAGGTTCCGGATCTTCCGACAGAGACTGAATCAGACATCCAGAATTAACGTCATTAAATCTATGTCATTTTGGTTGTAAATCTACTTTTTGCCAATCAAATGGTGACTTATCTTGCAATTTTATTCGCTTTTTCGTTTGTGTCAACGGTTGATCAGAGTCACTTTAATCCTCTGAGCTATTGATATTTTCTTTTGTTCCGTATTATAAACCACTCGTTTTCAACAAGATGGCCAAATAACAAAAATCGCCACCAGTTTGTAACGTTTAAAAATTATCGGCCGCTATAGGTAGCACTGTCTTGCGCATATCTTGCTTCAAAGCACTCCTGAATATTCCGCAGTGAGCGTGGAGACAGGCGAAAACCTCATCTCGTGCCGATCACTCATCTCCAAACCAAAAGGATTTACAGTGACCTAATAGTCGACGTCGCAGACAGTCCAAGTTAGGTAATCCCTCCATTAGATGTATGTTTATTAATTGGCCAGGCCCTGCACAGGCTTATTTTTTTTAGAGGGTTTTATACTCCCGACATTTTTGATGCGGGGCATTTATGGTACCAAATATACGGCTGCATAAATGTTAGCTAGCGGACTTTTCAATAGGCGGATATTTGAACAGCACTACAAAGGATAAAGCTAGACATTATTTTATTATTATTATTTACACTATTATTACTCATTTATTATTCAATCACTATTTGTCTACCATCCTTTTGTTTTTCAGGAATGCTAGATAAGATCGCTTACATTTTAGGGATATGTCGGGGGTACGAGAGTCTTTCAATAAGTCTTTAGAAAATCCAAGATATGGCGCTCGTAGCATCGGGAATTGTTGGTTCTTATATATTTTTTTTTTTAATTTAAGTCACGTCAATGCTCAAAGGCGTTATTTAGTGACTTACCAACACCGACAAACACATACAAATACGCACACAAACATCCATGCCCGCACCAGGATTCGAACCCGGGACCATTGGATTGCCAGGCGGGCGACTAACCCACCAGACCATCGCGGTCGGCTGTTGGTTCTTAGTAAGCATCGTTATTCTCCAGATAGTTCTCAAAGTCGCAGTTTTATTCATCACATGGTTTCATTTTTATTGTCGATTGAAACAAGAAACTTTTGTTTATTTAGAAAAATGGAAAAAAGTGAGTTTCGAGTGGTGATTAAACACTTATATTTAAAAGGCTTAACACCGAAAGAGATCAAAACTGAGTTCGATAAAGTTCACTACATGTCTCTCTTGTGTTTGCAACAGTTTATAAATAGGTAAATGAGTTTAAACGTGATCGTCATCTACAAAAGATGACCATCGTTCGGGACGTCTAGTGGAAGTGACTACTCCCGAAATGATTGACAAAATATACGACCTGGTTTTAAGTGATCGACAAATCAAAGTGCGCGAAATAGTCGAGGCCACAGGCTTATCGCAAGGTACAATGTTTTCAATTTTTCACGAAAAATTGGGTGTGAAAAAAATTTCCGAAAGATGGGTGCCAAGTTTGCTCTCAGTGGAAAATAAAGGCAATCATGTGGTCGACTATCAGAATGTTTTGGCGCTTTTTCGTCGCAATCCTGATGCGTTTCTGCATCCATACTTAAGTGCGAACGAAATATGGATACACTACTACACTCCAGAGATAAAGGAACAATCAAAAGAGTGGGTTTTTGAAGGCGAACGGGCTCCGAAGAAGGCGAAAACGATGGAATCAGCCGGCAAAGCTAAAGTTTTTTGAGATGCACGCGGAATCATCTACAGCGATTACTGAGAAAAAGAAAAAACAATAACTATAGAGTATAATGCGACGTTATTGCACTGGTTCAGCGAAGAAATCAAGAAAAATCGTTCTTATTTGAAAAAAAAATGACCTCTTCCATCAGGACAATGCACAGGTCTACTGTACAATTTCAATTGCCAAAATCATGGAATTAAAGTTCGAATTATTACAACATTCACTGGATTTGGCCCACAGTGACTTTTTCATTTCCCAACTTCCGAAAAAAATGGCTCAGCGGACAACGGTTCACATCGAACGAGGATGTCATCGCCCAAACAGATGCCTATTTTGAGTACCTTCCGAAATCTTACTTTTTAGACGGATTAAAATAGTTGGAGAAACACTTAGAGCTGAACGGATATTACGTTAAAAATTTTTAAAAAATCTACTTAACGTTACGTTTTTACGTTTTTCTATCTTCTAGTCTAAGTCTAAGACTTATTAAACGACCCTCATACAATCGGAGGCAACATTACTAAAAATTATAAATTAGTGAATATATTTGCTTTACAGAACATAAACTTTACAGAAAATCATTATAAAGCAAATTTCACCTATAATCTAGAATTGAATTAATAATAAATTATATGAAAAAAAAATCTAACTGGTTGCTAGTAAATATGAAATTTACATTTACATAAACTATTTGGTTTTTTCTTTCACTTAAAAAATCCTACGAACTTTCCGGGCCACCCAATATGGAATATAACGTTTTATTTTTACATTATTTACTCTATTTATATCGTTCAGCATAAATATGGACAATCTAAAAACATATTGCGCAATTAAGGACAAAATTGAATTTGAACAAAAAAATATTGCCCTTTCAAAAATGAAAATGGAATTTTAATGTCGTATTTTAGCCTCCCTGCAACATCCTCCAAAAATGATCCTTCTTCTTCCCCTGTTCGGTGTCTTTATCTCCCTGCGTAATTACACAAAAACTGAGTCCAGAAAATTCCATTTAACAAATATGTTAAACTCAGCATCTCTTAATGAAATCTTGCCTGAAATCTCGACCGGAACCGACGCAACCGATTTTAATCATCTCGACGGTCGAGGACATAAAGAAAGAAGCCCGACTGCAAAGCGAATGCTCGAAATTTATTTTGACACAAAAGCCCTTTCTGTGTTATTCTCAAATTATAACGGAATTATGTTTGCAATGTTCTTTGTCTCTCACTATTTCTTTCCTCCCCCACTGGACTTTTTTTTCGTTTTACTTTTTTCTTCCGCACAGTTACCTATAGCGAAATTAAATGGGAACATTTTAATTGCTACGTCCAGAAAAACCAGTCCAAACTTTTGATGATGTATAATGTATTTTTTCAATATTGTTCGCGATAATATTTTATTTTCATTTACTCTACATTAAGTACGACAGAAAAATGTGTTTCAAGAGCAGAATCCAATTTTATTAACAAAATATGAGTTTGGGAAGTAACGATAATTTTATTACATCTGAGAATATACAAGGTGTAATTAACTTTTAAACAAAATATCCATAATATTTTTTTATTTGGGTTTTTCGCCTCGATCTAAAACTCAGAAAATATCAAAAATATCTGTTCTTATGTAAATAAAGAATCACTGGGTAAAAACAAAAAAACGGAGACAAATTTCTCAATTATTCTTTTTTGTAATAAATTTGCCTAACGAACAACATTTTAAAAATATAAAAATATTCTAAAAAAATAAACAAACTTTTAACATTAACGTTTCGGGAAGTAGTCTCCTCCCGTTTTCAAAACGAATCTAAAAATAAATTATATTAATTTCTATAAATTATGAAAAGATAGAAAGTAAATATATTTTTTTATATAAATAAAAATAATATACATACTAAACCAAACAACACACAATCAAACAACAAAATACCTAAAATGTGGTTTATAAAATTCCCTGCGAATGTCGCAAATTCCATATAGGTGAGACACAATCATTCAGACATTACATAAAATATCCATAATGCTTCACGATGCTATCAAGATGCTTTTGACTCTGATCCGCAGCTCCATTAACATTTGATGTATGTAAATAAAGTAATGAGACTGGTGGCATAGCGTTCGATCTGACAAAACGGTTGGCTTCCCTTTGGAGAGACGCCAGGCCAACATCTTTAGTACGAGCTTAAGCTTCCTAGAGTCACTCTGTTGCGGCCTTTTCAATATTCTGCAATGTGCCAAAACGGTATCCTATATGCCCATCTTCAATCGCGTGTCGGTTTTCTGTCCTTTTTTTGTTCTTTATATTCCCCAAGTGGTATATACAGTGTTCTTTGAGAAAGTTTCTATTTCAATGGCTCACTGCGCAAACGCAAAAACTGTGAAGGGCGCTGGGCACATATCAATCGATAGCTCCGCTTTTAGGAATTTACTAGGTATAGAGCTTTCCTCGGGAATAGACGGTGCGTAATGTGTGCGGGAATTTTACAAAAACAATGATTTGAGGCTCATTTTCAACAATCATGTAAATAAGCAGAACTGTCGTTACTGGAGTGCAACGAATCCGAAACACAAGCATCAAAAAAACCCTGCATTCGCCTAAAGTCACTGCTGCAGTCACATAAAGGGCTGCAATGTCGGCGCTACGAATAATCGGCCTCTACTTTTTTGAAGACGGCAGGGGACGCGCAGGTACCGTCAATTCAGAACATAATGTGGAAATGTTGGACAGTTTTTGGTACCCGAACGGCAAAACTTTGCTGGTTATAATTAAAGAACGTGGTATCAGCAAGATGGAGCAACGTCACACACTTCCAATACGTCTCTGTTATGAGTTCGTGAAATTTTCCCAAACAATTTGATCTCCAGGAGAGGTGACATAAATTAGCCCCCATATAGATTTCGAGCAGGATTTCATTAAGTGTAGCTTAATGTGTTTAAATGATTTGCTTAATATGTGTATTAAATCCACTTTTGTGTATTTGCACTAGTTGTGAAAAATAAGAAGAATTAATTTCTGGAAGCTGTGGAAGATTGGAAGGTCAAAAAGTCAATCTTCCTTTCAGCTCATCATTATTTTTAAAAGCCAAGTAAACTTCATCACGAAGGAATCCCCAAAAGAAAAAGTTCATCGGCGTAAAGTCTGGGGATCGCGGAGACCACTCTTTGGGACCATGAAGAACAATTCAATTCTTTTGAAAGCAATCTCTCAAATATTCCATACTATTTCTGGAATTATAAGGAGCCCCATCTTGTTAAAACCACATATTATTATTATTATTAATAATAATAATATTCTTATTTTAATATTCTTTATTTAGCACTTGGCTACTACATACCATTTGTAATTAATTTATATTTATATATGTCTATGCATAATATAAATATATCCAAATATGATCTGTTCTATAATAATAAAAATCCAATATATACACACTAGTCTATACAAAATCAAACAAAAAACTAACCTATTTTGTCAAATAATGTTTACGGATTCTATCTAGAAACATTTCCAAACTCTCTAAAAAAGCGATTTCTGCATATAGGTACTACGTTCAAAATTTATATGGAAAGCCTCCCTTGAGCGAATGTTACATTGGTGTTTTTCGAATCGCGCTATTAAGTACCTTCCAAGATATGCAGGCATTAAGTTATTTTTTATTTTAAAACTCATAACAATACTGGCCATCTCAATACTCTGCCACACAGAGCACCAGCCCAAAGAGCGCAACATCAAATCCACTGGTGTATACCTATCACAATGCAAAATAATTCGCATTGCCTTATTTTGTAAAATTTGCAATCTGTTTATTTCATTTTTATTACAATCTAGCAACAAAGAGCTACAATAACTAAAAATGGAGATAAATTATAGTATTATATATTAACAATTTTGACCAATTACTTAAGTTATGTGATATTCTACGAAAGAACCCTATTTCTTGACCTATTTTTTTACTCATGTAATTTACATGAGCACATAACTTCAATTGAGAATCAAGAATTACACCTAGATATTTATTTTGGTCTAAATATTATAATTTTTATCAATAAACGACTTGCAAATACCCTTCTTTCCTAGAACCATATTTTTTTTCAGAATTTAATTTTAATTTATTCACACATAGCCAATTATCTAATATAGAGAGTTCTAAATTAAGATCGTCTAGAGCGTATCGCCTGGAAACAAATTTAAGTCTAATTTTTGAAAAATCTTATTCAGATTATTGATGAATATAAGAAACAAAAAGGGACCTAATACGCTCCCTTGTGGGATACCAATATCATTTTCCAGAATTCCTGATATAGCACCATTTACTTTTATTCGATGAAAGCGGTCACTCAAATAAAGTTTAAGCCATTTTCTAACATAAGATTTCACTCCGTAACATTGTAGCTTTATAATCAGATCTTCTCTGTTTATAGTCTCAAATGCACGTCTCAGGTCCACAAATACACCAATCACAACATTGTCATCACCAATATCTTGGCGCCATTTCGTACAAAGATGCTGCAGTGCAGACTCGCATGAATCTTTATCACGAAATCCCGATTGTCTCACATAAATGTAATTTTGCTTTTCAAAGTATCTACGCAACTGTCTACACACCACTATTTCTAATATTTTGTCAACAATCGGCAATAGATTGATTGGCCTAAAATCCTCTGCTAATACAGGATTTTCAACCTTTGGTATTGGAACAATGATGCTCACTTTCGCATTCCTTCGAACTCGACCACTGGACAACGACGTATTGATTAAATGCAGTAATGGATAACTCACCTGCTGAAATACGGCCTTTAAAAATTTTATATTACATATCTCATCAGATGTGGACTTATTTTTTAAATTCATTACAATATCTCTTAATTGAGATAATGATATTAAATCCAATTGATCCAAACTTTCTTCACTTGAATGGATGTCAACGGTACTGTCAAATGTTTGAATCTGATTTGGAATGGTTCCAGCTATCTCCCGAATACTTTTAGCATAAAAATTGTTAAAATTCTCTTCTAACGTTCTAACACTCCTTCGGAAAACAATATCCTCAAACACGTCGGACTTTCTGCCATTCCCCACCAATTCCTTCAACATTCGCCACATTTTCTTGCTATTACCTCTATTACGACCAATATTTCTAATTACCATTACAACCTTACGGCGTTTCCTCTTATAATCATTACAGTTAGTGTCATTTCTTGTTAATTTGAACTTCTTGTAGGCCATATCCCTCTCCTTTTGGGCAAGCTTAATGGAATTTGTAATCCACGGTGTTGCGTCAATATTAATTGTTTTTAAGGGTGCTAAGGCATTAACTGTCTCATGGATGTTGTTCATAAAATATTCATAGAGGTGGTCCACATTTGTTGACGTATAGTTCCAGTTTCTTCCAATTAATTCTATTCTAATTCGATCCATATTTTCAGGGCTTAAATTGCTTATCAAGTTTATACTTACGTTTTTTCACATTTGTTTCGCATTTAAGAATAAACCCAATGGTTTCATGATCAGAAAGTTACGAAAAATTCCTACCAGCTTCGGTCAAAGGTTAATCATTAGTAAATACCAGATAAAAGAGAGAACAAGTATCTAGCGATACACGTGTGTAACTTTCTATCACTTTTCTAAATCCAGAATTATCGCTTACTGCCTCTAATTTTCGTTTATTCGGACAATCATTTTTCCAACATATATTAAAAATCACCGGTGATTACGGATCTGTTTAAAGTTATAACTGGATCATTGACCACATCTTCCCAAAAACCTAAAAATTCATCAATATTACCATTTGGTGACCGATATATACCTCCAAATAAAGTGTCATTATTTAGAATTTTTATTTTCACAAATTGAGCCCAAAAGCTCTTTGAATTCTTCCCACATCTGACAAAATCCACAGGAAGGCCATCCCTGATGAAGATTATGACTCCTCCTGTGTGACGACTATTTGAGTGGCACACAAAATGTCTATAACCCGGTATTGAAATTTCACTATCCTGTATCGCCTCCGTGATGTGGGTTTTAGTCAAACAACCAACCATAGGATTGGTTACCAATAAAGGAAGATTGTCCAGAATATATTCGATATTATTTCTTAAAAAGCTCCCCTTCATAAATTATAGGTCCAATAACTTGGGTTTCCAAAATACCACACCACATGTTAAATCCAAAACGGTGTCGATGTCTCGATGTTCGAACACGAATTATATACATTTTATGTTGACCAATAATGAAGATTTTTTCTGTTGAAGATGCTATTGTTACAAAAATAACTTTCGTCCATCCAGAAAATATTATTAAGAAAATGATGATTTTCATAGCATTGCCTAGTAAACCATTTGCAAAAAGTCATTCTGCGTTCGTAATCACCAGGAAGCAAAGTATGACAGATTCGGAATTTATAAGGACGGTATCTTTTTTGACTAAGTATTCTTTGTGCGACCGATTTAGGAACAGCATGTTCCTTTTCAATTTATTATTACTTGTTGATTTTTTTTAAAAACTTTCTCTCATTTCAGAGTTGTTCATACATTCATTACATTTTGTTGTTAGTTTCTATTTCTGTAATAAATTCAATATTATTATCAATAATGTTAAGTAAAGAAAATCTTTTGAAAACCGAGATTTTAAATACAACAATAAAAATATTTTTTAAAATAGGCTTATTTACACTGATGGTGAGTTTTTTAGTCGGAAACATGTAATAAATATTAAGTGTAAACATAAAATATAATTTTTCGACTATTTAAATAAATAAAGTTGATGATAATTGAGAAAAGCCGAAACATTGGATCAAAAATCTAATTACTTGTAAAAGAAAAAACGTGGCCATAAAAATGTCAAATTTATTTTGGCATATATCTTCAAACAGAATCAGAAACTAATAAAATCCAAATCGCAAAAATTCGGTTTATCGGATATATCTTCAAAAATATACGGAATTTTTAAAATTTGAAAACGTGACGTTGCAAAATTCATCTTTTTATATAATTTCGTATTAGACACCTTTTCAGAAATTTCAGAACATAATTTTTATATGGAAGATCAAGTTTTTGACTTTCCAATCACAGCTTTTAGAAACAAATTCTTGTTTTTTTCACAACTAGTGTAAATACAGAAAATTGGATTTAACAGATATATTAATATTATAATTACATACCGGCTATGACAGAACCAGTTTTAATCATCTAGAATGTCAAGGGTACAAATAGAAAGAGGAAGATCGCCCTTAAAGCAAATGCCCGAAATTTATTTTGACACAAACGCTGTGTCGGTATTATTCTCAAATTATAAAGGAAATATATTTACAAGATTCTGTGTTCGTCTATTACTTTTTCTCTCTCCCCAGCTGGATTTTTTTTTCTTTTCGTTTTCCCTTATTTCTTCCACACTGTTACCTACAGCGAAATTAAATGCGAATACTTTAATTTGTATAAGGACAGAAAATATATTCTTTTTGATCTTGGCTTATTTATAATTTATATTTCGGTATACCGCAATTGACTATTTTGTTGTATTTTCGTATAAAGATGTTCTAAAAGTGTCAGAACTTGTATAACATGAATAAATTAAATGTAAATGTGTTGAAAGATAAACGATATGATCCCGTTTTCGAAGTCCAAAAATGTCGTCTTATTTTCAAGCATGCAAGCAAGAAGCATTCTGTACCCGCTGTATTCCGCCCCAGTCTACAAAATCAAGACATAAAAAATTATTAAAGTCACAGTAAGTAAACGGAAAAAGTACCAACGACTCTGATAATAGCTTTCCTATAGCTTGATTTAAAATGTCCTATTAGTAAACAATTAAAGTAATTAGTAAAGTAATTTAAAGTATATAAATGACTTACGAATTATCTTGGATACATGATCTTTAAAACGTTACTCTGAATCCAAAACACCACCCGAGTTTTGCGCACAATATACAAAACCATGTTTCTCCCTGTCAACAGTTAGAGAAAGGTTTGTTTATAAAAAATTATAGTTAGATTTAGTATAAAATAGCATAACTTTAGATTTAGAAGAATTTATGTTAGATTATAAGCTAACGAGAGTCATTTAAAGCATGGTTAACTGATTATTAATTATATTATTAGTAACGTGTCATCAGCATAACCTTGTACTTCCATGTTTTGAACATACCCATATATGATCCCTGAGGCACACCAGAAAGAACATTCACTTTAAACGAGTGTACATGATTAAGAGAAACATATTGTGATCTACAATATAGAAAATATTATTATAATAATAATTATATACATAAATATATTGCAAATGATTTCACTAATAATATTGTTTTATTTTTAAACTGCATTTAAATATTGAATTATGTGTAATCGAATTACACACAAAAAAACATTTTTTGGTACATAGGATTTTAGAACTGATTTTGCTATATTTAGGGGCTAAATCTAAATATGAAATCCATTTCTCTCTGTCTGCTCTAGTTTTTTTAGATAAACCTGCTTATCTATCAATGTTTTTTTCAATTCAATATATTCAAGTATGGGTGTTCTAAAATTATTTGGGAACAAATATGGTTGAATACCAATTGCTCACTCAACAAAAATTAAACAAGGAAAACATGACTCCATGGCTTTGGCCTTGAAGAAGATAAAGTGTCATAAATTCAGTCAATAATTTGTGTGGACTTAAAAATGGTAAACTTTCTCCTTAGACACCAAAGTGACCACGAAAAAAGTCTCCTAAGAGAGAAAACATGGACTTGTGGAATATAATGTCATTAACGACCCCTTAATTGGACGAGAGAAAATCATCTTTCCTCCACTGCATAACAAGCTGGGCCTAATGAACCAGTTTGTAAAGGTCCTTGATAAGAATGGATCATGCTTTGCATATATAGAGGAAAAATGCCTCAGTTGAGTATGGAAAAAATGAGAGCAGGAATATTTGGTGGCCCACAAACAAGACAATTCATTAAAAATCATGCCTTTGTATATTCGATGAATGAGGCTGAGTGAAAAGCCTGGACCATTTGTTGCAGTTGTCGGAAATTTTCTGGCAAACGCAAAACTGAAGACTACAGTCATATGAGCTTTAAGGTACACTATTTACACAGCTACTTTTCTTCAAGACCGTTTTCTTCAAAATTTAGGAGACAACAGTGAGGAACAAGGTGAAATATTTCACCAGGGTATTAAAACTGTGGAGGACCGCTACTAAGGAAGGTAGGATAAGCACATTATTCCAAAATACCTTCAAGGCTGTTACGGTAAAGAAGCTTCTGAACTCTTCAGTGACTAGTTAGTTTCATCGATGATGTTTTCCTCTATCTTTGTATATAATAATATGTGTATAATATAATAATAAAAATTTGCATAAAACATTTACATGAAACCAAACGCAAATATTTTATTTTATGATTTTAAAAACATAGATACATGCATATGTATTAAGATAAAAAAATGACTTCTCAAAATAATGAGTAATATTCACTTGTTTAAGGCGTTGTAGTTTGCTGTAAGTACTCTTTAAATATAATCTTTATAGTTTCTACTTAACATTTAATAATAATTAATTAATAATCTTCGCGGTTCGACTGTACATATCTATATCCATATATATATATATATATATATATATATATATATATATATATATATATATATATATATATATATATATATATATATATATATATATATATATATATATATACATATATATATATATATATATATATATATATATATATATATATATATATATATATATATATATGTGGCGGCATTAAAATCGTCCACACTCGCCTACCATATTGATTATTTTTCTTTCAATTTATTTTTTTTATTATTTCGAAGTATTTTATGTTTATAGTGTACTTGCATTTTACAATTTATTGTATTATTTCGAGTAAGTTTATGAAGGTCTATGGCCGCTATTTGTATATATTTTTATGTTTATATTTTACAATTTATTTATTATTCCGTACTAGTTTTATGAAGGTCTATGGCCGCTATTCAACCGTCTCGGACCCTTAGTTATTTTACTAGTCTACAAATATTTTGTCTGAAGAATCCCAATTATATTCTTTTCGGGTAATAGACCATCTGCATGTCTAAGCCGACATCACGTACTTCGATGGATGTTACTGGAAGGCCGATAATTTTGGGGTTTTTCCTCAGGGTCGAGGACGGTTGTAAAGGGCAGGCAAAGAAGGCCTTCAGACCAGTTCAGTTTACTTCAGTTCAGTTTGAATTTTAGTTCAGTTCACTTCACTTCATAGTTCAGTTCAGTCCTCTTTAACAGTCAAGTCAAAACCTATACAGTCACAGTCAAGACTCTCTCGTGTTTCGTTATCACTTTTCCATCACATTTTTAAGCTACAAATATAAAAGTTACTCCACGGTTTAAATAAACCGTATTATCTCCTGTGTATGCGTATTCTTGTGTTCTCCCAAAGCCCCGAAACGCCAAAGTGGTGACCCCGACGTGATCTGTTGGCATACGGGAATACAAAAGTGTAACGTGTAATTGAGTGTAAGGCGTAACTCAAACTGCATAACGTAATAGCCATGCCAGGAGACCGTCAAAATACGCAGATAACGACGAAAAGTGCAACCATGATATCGCGAGTGCCAGACTTCAATCCTGCCGATCCAGAGCTTTGGTTTACAATCGTCGAAGCGAGTTTTTCAAGGCTGCAAATAACCGACAATATTCAGAGGTATTTTGAAGTTCTATCCATGCTACCGCCCCGGTATGTAAACGAAGTGCGAGACATCGTTATAAAACCTGTTGACAACAATTCTTACGCGTGCTTGAAGGAACAGCTAGTTAAACGAATAGGTGCCAGCCAAGAGGAAAAAACAAGGCGATTATTGGAGAATGAAGCTATGGGAGACGAGAAACCGTCTCAGTTTCTACGAAGGCTACAATCGTTAGCAGGTTCCGCAGTTCCGGAAGAAATGGTTAAAAGTTTATGGGTAAGACGTTTACCACCTAACTTGCAACCCATACTAGCCACTCAGCTCCGGCAGCCCCTTAGTGACGTAGCCGAACTGGCTGACAACATTTTTGCAGCGTTACCTCATCACGCAATAGCTGCTATAACACCCAGTGCGCCTACATTACCTCCAGATAACTCTCTAGTATCGCTTGTTCGAGAGTTGTCCCTGCAAGTGGCGGAATTCAGCAAAGAACTCACCGGCATCAGGCGAGAAATTGCATCTAGTCAGGCATCGACATGTAATCGGGTATCGCGTTCACGATCGCGCTCACATAGCCGAAATCGTACCCAGCCCCGATCGTCGTCTCAACGCCCTCCAGGAGTATGCTGGTATCACTGGCGATATAAAGAGGCCGCAACAAAGTGCACTAAGCCCTGTTCATGGATACAGGAAAACTTCCAGGGGAGTCACTAATGGCGGCTAGTGACGCCCACCGGTCCATATCCCGCCGACTTTTCATTTGGGACAGGAACAGTAAAGTGCGTTTTTTAGTGGACACCGGTGCCGATTTGAGTGTGTATCCGCGTAACCGCGTACAGGAACAATGTAAACAGTCGACCTACTTCTTAACTGCCGCAAACGGGACGCCTATAGCCACGTATGGTTTCCTTTCATGTTGTTTAAATCTCGGTTTACGTAGAGACTTTTGTTGGAGATTCGTGATCGCAGATGTGTCAAGACCAATTCTTGGAGCCGACTTCCTAGCACATTTTGGATTGCTGCCCAATCTAAAAGAAGGTCAGTTACTCGATTCAAGCACCCAGCTCATCTCAAAAGGAGAGATGACTGAGTACAAATCAGGTAGTGTCAAGGTTATTACCGGCAAGTCTCCGTTCCATGAGTTACTCCTGAGATTTCCACAAATAACACGTCCTGATGGAGCAGTGCGGTTGACAAAACATCAAACTACTCATCATATTATCACCACTCCAGGACCTCCGATTGCACAGAAACCCCGTCGCCTTGCCCCAGATAAACTCCATATAGCAAAGAAGGAATTCAATGCCATGTTACAATTAGGCCTGGCCCGCCCTTCAAAGAGCCCCTGGGCATCACCACTCCACTTGGTTCCTAAACATGGGGATGAGTGGAGGCCCTGCGGCGATTACCGAGCACTGAACAACCGAACATGTCCGGACCAATACGGAGTGAGGCATATCCAGGATTTTTCACAGCTCCTCCACGGCACCACAATTTTTTCCACTATAGACCTCGTGCGAGCATTTAATCAAATCCCAGTTGCTAAAGAAGACATTCCTAAAACGGCAATTACTACACCTTTCGGACTATTTGAATTCCCTTTTATGACATTTGGTCTTCGTAATGCTGCGCAAACATTCCAAAGATTTATAGACGAGGTGACACGTGGACTGGATTTTTGCTACGCTTACATAGATGATATTTTGATAGCCTCCGTTTCACTAGAACAACATATGCTCCACCTAGAGATACTTTTTCAACGCCTGGAAGAATATGGAGTGGTAATCAACCCGAGTAAGTGCGTCTTTGGACAATCCCAAGTGAAGTTCTTGGGATACCTTGTCTCTGGAGAGGGCACAAGACCGTTGCCCCAAAAGGTGGAAGCCATCCAAGAATATCCGCAACCAGGCACAGTTAAGAAGTTACGAAGGTTCCTAGGTATGTTAAACTTTTATAGGAGGTTTATACCTAAGGCAGCCTATGTACAAGCCCCACTGAACGACCTGCTAAAAGAAAATGTTAAGGGTAACGCACCTGTAAACTGGACAGAACAAGCTATGGCAGCGTTCAACAGATGCAAGGAAGTCCTGATGGAGGCAGCGTTACTGGCTCACCCAAAATGCGATGCCCCGCTTGCCATTTTTACCGACGCCTCAGATTTTGCCGTAGGTGCGGCATTACAACAGTTTATTGATGGTGAGTGGCAGCCATTAGAATTTTTTTCAAGAAAGCTCAGTCCAACGGAACAGAAATACGGAGCGTATGATAGGGAACTTCTCGCTGTATACCTCGCTGTGAAGCATTTTCGTCATATGATAGAAGCTAGGCAATTCACAATATACACAGATCATAAACCGTTGATTTTTGCCTTCCGTCAGAAAACTACCCAGGTATCGCCACGCCAGTTTCGTCACCTGGATTTTATCGGTCAATTCTCAACAGATATACGTCACGTCGCCGGCAACGAAAATGTCGTCGCTGACGCCCTTTCAAGAATTGACCAAGTTGAAGAAAGCATCAATTATGAAGACTTGGCAGCGTCGCAAGCGACTGATGAAGAACTTCAGAAGCTGCTGCATGATGGCTCATCGCTACAACTTAAGAAAATCCAAATGCCATTTACAAATATCGAGATTTACTGCGACGTTTCAACAGCAACAATACGACCCTATGTGACGCCACCATTCAGAACTGCTGCATTCAGGAGCTTGCATAATTTAAGTCATCCTGGGATCAAAGCAACTAGTAAACTAATTACTGAACGCTACGTGTGGCCTTCTATAAAGGCTGACTGCAGAAAATGGGCTCAGTGTTCGCTCATGTGTTCGCTCCAATCGGTAAATTTGCTCCACCGTCGAGCCGGTTCGAGCATGTACATCTCGATATCGTTATCATGCCGCTTTCCGAAGGATACCGTTACTGTCTGACCATGATTGATCGGTTCTCCCGTTGGCCAGAAGCTGTACCTCTACAGGACCAAGAAGCGACAACAGTAGCCCGTGCATTCTATGAAAACTGGATTTGTAGATTTGGAGTACCCTTGCGAGTAACTACAGACCAAGGTCGACAATTTGAGTCATTCCTATTTAAACATCTGAACCGTTTAATAGGTATTACTCATATTCGAACTACTGCCTATCATCCTGCAGCAAACGGCATGGTAGAGAGGCTACATCGACAACTGAAGGCAGCTCTACGATGTCATCAGACTCGGTGGACAGAAAGCCTACCAACAGTTCTACTGGGCATTCGTCAATCTTGGAAAGAAGATCTCAAGGCAACAGCAGCAGAAATGGTATATGGACAGCCACTACGCCTACCAGGCGAATTCCTCCATCCTCGTGGAATAGATTATGCTGGCAGTACCCCAGCACATTTTATTCAAGAGCTTCGAAGACAGTTCGACGCTCTTCGCCCATCACAAGTTAATCACCATGCTGATAACAAAATTTTCATCTTTAAAGACCTTGCCAATGCCAGCCACGTTTTCGTTCGCCATGACGCACAGAAGCAGCCGCTCCAAAGACCATATGATGGACCCTACCTAGTAATCTCACGAAGCGACAAAACTTTCGTGGTGAAAATTCGAGGTCGCGAGATAACGGTTTCAATCGAGCGGTTGAAACCTGCATACACCTTATTAGAGAACGATTTTGTACCGACAGTGCAACCTGAACCCGTGTTTGAAAACCGATGCCCTGCAGTGGAAGCACCTCAACCGTCGTTTCAGGAGTCAAACCCCGTTCGTCATACAAGATCTGGCAGAAGAGTTCATTTTCCTGACCGCTACCAGGCAAATTTTTCGTGATCTAAATCACTGGTAGGGGGGTGATGTGGCGGCATTAAAATCGTCCACACTCGCCTACCATATTGATTATTTTTCTTTCAATTTATTTTTTTTATTATTTCGAAGTATTTTATGTTTATAGTGTACTTGCATTTTACAATTTATTGTATTATTTCGAGTAAGTTTATGAAGGTCTATGGCCGCTATTTGTATATATTTTTATGTTTATATTTTACAATTTATTTATTATTCCGTACTAGTTTTATGAAGGTCTATGGCCGCTATTCAACCGTCTCGGACCCTTAGTTATTTTACTAGTCTACAAATATTTTGTCTGAAGAATCCCAATTATATTCTTTTCGGGTAATAGACCATCTGCATGTCTAAGCCGACATCACGTACTTCGATGGATGTTACTGGAAGGCCGATAATTTTGGGGTTTTTCCTCAGGGTCGAGGACGGTTGTAAAGGGCAGGCAAAGAAGGCCTTCAGACCAGTTCAGTTTACTTCAGTTCAGTTTGAATTTTAGTTCAGTTCACTTCACTTCATAGTTCAGTTCAGTCCTCTTTAACAGTCAAGTCAAAACCTATACAGTCACAGTCAAGA
Organism: Cosmopolites sordidus; assembly: GCA_031761425.1. Lineage (NCBI taxonomy): Eukaryota > Metazoa > Arthropoda > Insecta > Coleoptera > Curculionidae > Cosmopolites > Cosmopolites sordidus. The sequence goes on from JARFXV010001951.1 coordinate 65,477, forward strand.
CTCTCTCGTGTTTCGTTATCACTTTTCCATCACATTTTTAAGCTACAAATATAAAAGTTACTCCACGGTTTAAATAAACCGTATTATCTCCTGTGTATGCGTATTCTTGTGTTCTCCCAAAGCCCCGAAACGCCAAATATATATATATATATATATATATATATATATATATATATATATACATATATATATATATATATATATGTATATATATATACATATATATATATATATATATATATATATATATATATATATATATATATATATATATGAACAGTTTGTTAGTTGCTTGACTGTGGATGAGCCCCACCCATTCCTTCAATTGGAGAGCTTATGTTTCGTCTTTTGATTTGACTCCTCGTGATACCGACATATACTCTCTCGTCAATAAAAGGCAGCCCTATCAACTGTCAACAACTAAGACTTTCGCCGACTTTCTGTCAGATGGGGTATATATGTAATGTTAGATTTCTTTGGACTGCGTCCAATAAGACAATTGACTCCTCCCCTGTCAAGCAACTAACAAAATGCTCATTCAAGCGGAGGCCCAGGTGTGTATTTCACATGAGATTGTGGAATCCAGCGGTTGGGTGTATGACACTGAGTCCAAAGAAATCTTTACATATACACTTTATCGTTATAATACAATTAAGAGAAAAACTTAATTTGATCAAATACACTATTCGGTCAGCAATAAAAATGTCTAATTTATGCTGTGCATCGCCACGCTCTTCCAGAACTACATCTTCTTTATATGTACATTTTATTCACATTACAACACAAAAACAGTGCATTTTTCAACTAGTGAAATTGTACCAAAACGGGGTTGAGAAAATATCATTTAACCAAAATAATAAATTAAAAATCAGTTAATGAAATCTTCCTCGAAATCTCGAACGTGTATGACGGAACGGATTTTAATCATCAGACAGTCGGAAAAAAAAGATATAAACCGACTACAAAACGAATACTCAAATTTTATTCTGACACAAAAACATTTTCACTATTATTCTCCAATTATAACAGAATTTTATTTGCAAGTTCATGTCTATTACTATATATTTCGTCTCGGTTGAAATTTTTTCTTTTCGCTTCTTCAAAATTTTTTCCACACTTTTATCCGCAGCGAAATTAAATGTAAGTATTTTAAAGTTTACATCTAGCAAAAGACATGAAAAATACGTTATTTACGGCTATTGTATTTTTTCTTGTTTCTGTATGTTTGTTTAAATTATTCAACGATAATAAAATGTGATTCATTGTGAGGTACTTTGTTATATATTTTTTCTTTTGTAGATCAGGTAAGACGCGTCAAGCTGTCACTACAATTTAACTCAGTATTGAATAGCATTGCATCATGGAAAGATTTACACCGAAACAGCTTTTCCAAATTGTAGAGCTGTATTATAAAAATCAGCGTTCTATTAAGCAAGTTTTTCGTACACTTAGAGCTACTTATGGTCGGAACAATCGACCCACCGAACACACTATTGCCAATACCATCAGATAATGGATGACCTGCGATCCAATAGACCACGTCCAACATGTAGTAAAGAGAATGTAGCAGCGGTAGCTCAGAGTGTGCGTGATGATCGTAAACAATCGATTCAACGTCGATCTCAACAGCTTGGTTTGTCTTATGTAACAACTTGGCGTATTTTGCGTAAGAATCTTGGTTTACAAGAATTCAAAATTCAACTTGTCCATGAACCAAAGCCGCCAGATCTGCATGTGCATCGGGTTTTCAGTGAATGGGCTCTAGAACAACTCAATGAAGATCCGCTGTTTTCTCGTACAATTTTGTTTAGCGATGAGGCCCATTTCTGTCTCGATGGATACGTTAATAAACAAAACTGCCGGATTTGGGATGATGAACAGCCGAAAGCAATTCAAGAACGCCTGATGCATCCAGTAAAATGCATGGTATTCGCTATCCCGCCCTGATAACGGCCTGTGTGTTACCTGAAATTCAAGCCTGTGATGACGGTGATATGACGGAACCCCTCTGGATTAGTTCCTTTAGAGTTACGTACAGTTGAGGCCTTGTAAGCAAATATTACACGTGTTATTGGAGCTTGAGAATGAACCACCTAAAGCGTAGCCGCGGCCAACAATTAACTGAAATAATCTTCAGTAAATTAATGGTATCGATTGTTTTTTCTATTCATAATAAAGTTTCCACCTAAAGTTTTCTAAATATTTTTCTGAATCTCACGATGAATCACTCTTTAATATTTTATTAATATAGTTATCAGGGGCGGCTCGTGGGTTTTTAAAGTGGGAGGGCGTAGAAGAATATATTACTGCTGAAGATTTTTCTTTGCTTTCCCTTCCCTCTTTTTTACATTTCGTGCTATTGAAAAACTATGAAGTGAACCAGAAAAATGAGTTAAAGGAAAGAAACTGAACGGAAATTAAATATGGTGTTTTGCTCTGAAAAATTGTTCACTGGGATAAATGATGGAGGGGCGGCTTCCCAACGCCCTCCCTCACGAGCCGCCATTGATATTTATATATAATTTTGAAGTACATAACACTAAACACATCCTCATAATTCCTTTAAGTTCGCTAAAACTATAAAAAAGTTCCAAATTGATTAAACATTATAAATGGTAATCTGACGGTAGAGTTTCAAATTAGAATAATATGAAAAGGCCTGAAAGAACTAACTGGCCTGATAACCGCGGTCTGTAGATGCCCTTTCTCGGCCTGGAGTTATCTGGCCTGGAGGTATCCAGTTCTGTGCAGTGACGACCGAGGGAATTATGCATACCGTGGTGACTGGTATCAGGTATCGTGAGCGGTACCTCTGGAGTGTAAGTGCCGGGGTAAGATTTACTACCACGGTGGCCTTTCTTTTATTCCTTCTCGTGGAAATTTCATGGCCTTCTATCAATAATTCGTCCTCCTTGCCCATTTCAGGGTGGAAGAGACCTAGGACTAAATTGATTGACCTTTTTTTCCGTCCAAAGCAAATATTTCAACAGGTTTTTTCGTATTAGTCGGACAGACGGTTCATTTGAAAAAGAATCCCCTTTCATTTTAGTCACAGTAAAAATCCGATTATGTTTCAGAGATTTATGGGGCTAAGCATCAAACCTTGCATCTCGAAACATGTTTTATCAGCCAGAAACTCGATCACATATCCATTAGATGTCACCTTCTATGACCTGGTCTTCTTGTGGAAATTATTCTTCTGAGAATACAGTCTGTTCTCTCCCCCCTACATGTCCCAATTGCCCCCAAATAATTGCCACGGACCTTCAACTGCAAGAAGTGATGAAAGTGTCCACATAATCCAGGATCTTGTGCGTTGACGGTCAGAATATGATCGGGGAAAAGTTGAATTTGACTCACACAACTGCTTATCAGATTTTTGATCGATGAATTGGAGATGAAAAAAATCGGCTCAAAAATAGTGCCGAAAAACCTTTCGCAGAATCAAAATGACAATACATGTATTGACTTTTTAGGGCGGATTGCATCTACCCAAATCAACAAAACTTGATTTTTGCGTACGGTTGCTCAACATTTAGTCACTCATTCTCAGGACGCACTCGAAACATTCGGTTCACAAACATAATTGCTGCGGACAACCAAGTGACTCTAAGGCACGATTCTACAATACAAGTATAAAACGGCGAACAGTTATACTAGGAATAAGTTATACCAGGTATTATTCCCAGGGTATCTGCTGGACTGTTCTATAATACCTTAGCGCTGGAAGAATAGTTATACCGGGAATAACGCCGTAGTAGTCAAGTATGTCAAAATTGTAGATGGGTTTGCGCAATCCTTGACAGTTGAAAACGCGAGAAATTATAGCATTTTATAAGTCTAACCTAACATGAATGGTTAGGAAATTTTTAAAATATTGTTTCATCTTATTAAAATGGAGAAAAAGCGGTGCAATAATTTCACGAGTGACTAAATTGTTCTCTTAGTCAATTTTTGTTCTGTTAGCTTGACTTGGTTGAGGCAAGCAAAGAAATTATCGGGGCGTATAAAGTTGTTTTACGTAGTAACAGTGCCGGTGATCCTCGCATTATTCATCGACACCCTTTCCAGTAACACCAAAGATATAGAATGGAGACTGGTTGAAGGAAGGTTCAATGCAGTTTGTGGTACAGGAAGAACTGCCAAAATATTACGTAGCAAATGGGATTTCTTAAAAAGATTAATATAAAAGGAGTATGCAGAACAGAAACAAACATGTGTATAAAACTGGTGGGGGACCAATGAGAGAAATAAAGTTAGATGGTGTTGGAAATATGGTGCTGGCTTTGACTGGTGTTGGGGCAACGGGAACACCAACACTGTATGATTCTGATGTCGATATGGGTTATTTTATGTTTTTAGTCATTCAACGATTTTATGTCTTGTATATTTATTTTATAGTAAATACAAATTTACGAAGAGTTGGCCAGAAAGAAATTTAAGTATATTGATTTTCAAATGGCACTTGAAGGAGTAATCCGAAAGGAAAGAAAAACGTTTGGAAGAAAAACATCATTTGGAAATGAAGATATTGAATGCCCAATTGAAAAGAAAAGAAAGTAACAGCCATCTTAATATTTATTTAGCAATCATAGTATATAGTCAACCATACGAGTATTCTATGTTTATAATTATGATTTATTAGATGTGAATATTACATAATTAGCTAGCATCATAGAAACGCTAGCATCATGAAATAAAACGTTAAAAAATGTATTTCCGTTTTTAAGTTTATTAACAACATAATTAAGTAAATAAATTTATTTCAGCAATTTTCCAATTTACCGTTCTTATAGATAAATGTTTATTTGTTCCAAGAGAGCAAAATAGCTGCATAGCTAAAGAGGTATAGGAGAGAAAATTACATAGTAAAATACAAAGTAAAACAAACAATACATTTTTTTCAGTATAGAACATAAATAAACCGTATTAAATTATATCAAATTTAAAAAACGGTTTTGAATCAGTGATGTTAGCATTCTGTTGTTTTCACCGACATCAAGCTTTTGAACAATAGGAGGCTCTATTTGTAGCTCATATACTTCGACTGGTGGCTCTTCTTCATGTTCATCTATTGCAAGACTATTATCACCTTGGAATGTTTCAAAGACACACGCATACCAATAGACAGAACAAGAAACCTGCGTATCCAAACTCCATAACATCTTTCTACACAGTTCCTTGTTCGGATATGAGATTCATTACAAAGGATTTCCGCTGGACTATTTGGGTGTTGTAAAGATACTATTAAGACATTGGCATTGCTGTACCCATTATCACCTAAGATTATTGATGTGTGGAATTGATTTTCTCCAGCCTTTCTTTAATTCTGCTGTTGCTGTAGATGATTTGATCATGAGTTGATCCAGGCCACCGTACAACAATTTCCATTATATGTAGGCGTGCATCACATATTGTTTGAACATTGAATGAAAAATACCCCTTCCTGTTACGGTACCTTTCTGCTCCATTTCAAGCTGGTGAAATGATATGGACATGAGTGCAGTCAATAGTACTGATAATATGAGGAAACCTTGCAATAGCATAGAACTCTTCCTTTAGCTTGTGGTGATCTACTTCTGTTTCTTGAACTTGAATGTACCTCCCACATAATGATGCAATCTCCAAAGTTACTTGGGTGACAATCATACTTGCAGATGTTTTGCTTACTCTTGCGAAATCTCCAGCTATAGGTAACATACTATCCGTAGCATAAAAATAGCAATGTTAAAAACACTTTTGTTGCAGGTTTTATCCCATGATTACGACCTATTGGAGAGTTAATTTAATCTTCCATATAACTCAGCAATATTGCACAAATTCTATTTTGTAAGCGAACACGTTTAAAAAACTCCAGGTCGTCAAACTCCACGAAATAATCGGGCATAAAAAATGCAATTTACATTAAAAATCGTACAATTATATAATATATGAATGTTTTTTCATACCGATGTTTAAATACTTTTCATCAGAATCAAATCACTGAAGAATCAAGAATTACTGTTAATCAAAATGCATAAAACTATAAAATATAAAGAACTGAAACTAGCCAATAGAAAACAAGAATAACTATATTCGGAGTATATCCGCCCAAATTCAAGGGGATAACTTATCTGTCGATTTATATCGAGAATAGAACTTATATATAGAGAATAGAATTTATATCGAGAATAGCGATTGAAGAACGGGCGTTTCAGATTTTATTCCAAGTATAGCTTATAACTGGTATATTCTTGCCTTGTAGAACCTTTAAGAGTAGAGGCCTTTAAGAGTTAAAACTCGTACAGATCATGATATCAGCTGTTGGTCTGCCTTCTCTCCAAAGGGAAAATCAACTGTTTTGACAGGTCGAACCCTACGCAACCAGTTTCATTACTTTATTTACATTCCTGGTAATAACAGTTTATATATTTATTAACAATCACCAGCATGATTAAATACAGCATATTCACGATTCAGTAAATGAATAAACAATAAGTTAACTAAAATATTTAATGAATTATAAAGTATTATTTAATAGAATTTAATCCAAAATGCGCTTACACAAAAACCCTGCAGAATTTCAAATAATGCCAATTTAAAATTTAATTTGCTTTTGTCTATTCGATGTTAAAACAAACCTGTCACCTAGTAGTTCGACATGCCTTTCAGCGAAATGCATTATTTTTCCCCTCCAAAATATCACCAACTGTTAAAAGCACACCTATCCTTGGATCTATTTCCGAGCCATAAATATTTTGCCGCCATATTTATCTGGCGAATGTCGAGGAAGGAAAAAAGAGAAATGACTCTTTTTGAAACTTTAGATATTTTAAAAATTCACCAGAGTGTTTTCGACGAAAAATACTCTCATCAATAAATTTCAAATTTTTTATTCATAGCGTGGTGAAATTCGTAGCAGAAAAATATGCAAGTTCGCCTTTACATATATCAAGTATAGATAAAAAATAAATTTTGAGTTCGGTTTTAGTAATTCAGGCATGTTTGCTTTATAAGCTTGGATTATATACCACATCGTTCAATAAGTTCCCTGTCTGACAAATAAAACACACTTTTTTACAAATTTTGACTTTATTCATCAATATATTGTTGTTGAAGAGCAATACAATAATTCCAGGGTTTTTTTTAACATTTCTACACCTTTTTAATAGAACGATTTTTCTTTGCCTTCAAAATATCCTGCAGTTTCGGCAATTACCTCTTGGAGCGAAATGTCTTTCCAGCCAGCATTTTTTTGAGGTTTGAGAATAGAAAACAGGCGCTGGGGGCCAGATCTCGAGAATGCGATAGATGAGGAAGCAATTCATCCAATTTAGCCATAATTACCAACGATTTGTGACACGGTGTATTGTGAAGGTGAGATAGCACTTTGTTTATTTGGAACTTTTTGTGCGATGTCGATTTTCAAACGCAGTAATAATGCTATGTAATATTTGCTATTGATATTTTTAACTATTCGAGATAATCGATGAACAATATCCCAAGCGCATCCCAAAATACTCAGGCCATAACTTGGCCTGCCGATGGTTATGTTTTTGGTTACTTAAGATCGCTTTCGCAGGCTGCTGTCCATTCAGCTGTGTTCCGATTTGACTCCGGAGTGTAATCATGGATACATATTTCATACATTGTCACATACAGCATGAAAAAATCCTTTTTATTTCGCTTAAATAGCTCTAAACATTGCTCAAAATCATCAATACGTTACTAATACTGTTTTTGGTCCGCTGTGAGCAAAAGCGGTACCCATTTCGATAGCAATTTACGCGTTCTCAAATGTTCATAGAAAATGGTGTAAACACTTCATTTCGATATCTTCATGATATCAGCTATCTCCCGAAACTTTACTTTGCGGTTTTGCAAAATAATTTTGTACATTTTTCTGATGTTGTCTGGTAACCACTTCATCTGAACGCCCAAAGCGTTCAGCATTATCGATATCGATATGGTCACGTTTGAATTTAGCATACCAATCAATTATGGTTGATTTTTCTGCGGCAGAACCTGAATAATGTTTATCAAGCCATTGTTTTGCTTCAACAGTATTTTTCTTCACCAAAAAGCGATGCTTAATCAACAAACGAAATCCTTTTTTTTCTTCAGTGTTTTGACAATAACAAAAGTAGCGTCACTTAAAGCACAACAACTTAGAAACTAGTAGACAGATTGTCATTAAATTTTGACACATGACATTTGAAGGCTGGCACAATCGACCACTGGTAAGGATTTTTCGTAAGTGACGTCATCTATATCTCAAACTGGGGACTTATTGACCGACGTGTTACATGACAATCTTGTAATATTGTCATGTAATCATGCATATGTTTTTGCATTATCGTTTATTCCATGCGATAGAATCAATGTTTTTTGGAAAAAAACCAGAACACTCCGTTTTACATATTGCAATTTATATTGCATTCTATTACAGCCAGTATATCAATAATATTTTCTAATAACTTTGTAAAGAGAAGATAACCTAACATAGTTATTAGTTGTGTTAATGTGTAGTATATTATTTAAGAATAACTTAAAAGTATTTAAATAGCACTTAACAAAACAACAATTTATTTATTTAACTGAGGTTAAATTGCATAAAATGCATTTTGCATAAAAGAAGTGACATTTCTGTCTAAATTTCCACTATACGAGAGTGTATCCACTATAAAAGTGCTCTTCCACCACAATAACGCACTGGCACATTCTTCTTTAATTGTTGCGGCTAAATTGCACGAATTGCTTCCGCACCCACCTTCATCGCCCGACCTGGCACCCAGCGACTTATTTCTTTTTCCTCATTCGAAAACATGGCTCCCAGGAAAAAATCAGCTCAAATGAAGAGGATATCGCCGAGACAGAAGCGTATTTTGAAGAGTTTGGATAATCGTATGTTTTAGACGGCTTAAAACAGTTGGAGAAACGCTTTTGAAAGTGTATAGACCTAAAAGGAGACTACGTTAAAAAATAAAAATACATTTGTGAAAAAAATTACGTCTTTATTTCAAACATGGGTACTTATTGATCAACCCTCATATTAAAAAAACTATGACTGTTTTTTCGACACATACTGCCGAATACGAAACGACAATATAGTTAGACTACTACATTGTATAATGTAGAAATATTTGTACGGCAGTAATTGAAAAAGTTAGTGTATGTCGAAACAAGTGTCATACAGGTTTTTAAATATAGTTGAAATATCAATTCAGTTCTTTTATTTAAAACACAATTGAAGAAACAGAGCTGTTTCATTCTAAATGTATGTAAAATGTATTTATATCTACAGGGTGTGATAAAAATGCAGGTGATTTTCAACATCAAATTTCCCGTGCATTTCTTGGATAACTGTAAAGAGACTATCTTTACTGCATTTACAGCGTCATGTCGAATCACAGCGTTCTTTCGGTACTAAGGCTTGTTATAAAACTAATGATTGTATTGTGACAGCTCGACAACTATTTCCTTCTTGTTTATTATTTCAGTCACGTCAACTATCTAACGCTATTATGTGCCCCATTAAAATCGAGTAGACTGTACAAACATCTGTACCCGAGCTAGTGATGGGAAATACAGAGCTTTTTGGAGAGTCGGATCACCGGTTCCGAATCAATTCAAAAAACCAGATCCCTGAGCCGGTTTTCGGATCCCACTGAATCTCTTCTCACATAACTGGTTGCATAACTTAGTTGCATAGTCAGATAAACAAATACTTGACGATCCGGAGTAGTATATATTTTTCGTACGAATTATTATAAGGCATCGGTATACCATTAACATGAAAAAGTAATAATTCATTTTTTATTGTAGTTATAGAATTTCTTTTTCATAGTTGTAGTTTGCTAAGTAGGCATAAATATTAATGCGTTTGTGTAAACAGATATGCGTATGCATTACGAAAAATTTATTTGTAATAAAAGATGTTTGTAATAAAAGATGTTGTATCTATTTTAGAAATATTTAATGATGTGACTTTTGAAATAAGTGCAGAAAAAAACGTTGGTATTTCAAAAATACTTCTATTTATTAAAGCAATGGAAAGTCACATACGATATTGCAAAGCTACAATATTAAGTAAATAATTGGAACCAATGCTTGACGTTTTACTCAACAACATTACTAGCCAATTTATAAATTATGAAAGTAATGAGCTTACATCACAAGCTACGATTTTGGACCCACTTTTTAAAAAATACGGATTTGCAGACATAAACAAAGCAAACCAAGTCATAGAAAAATTAAAATTGAAAATTAGGACACTTGCTGCAATAAATATTCAATGTGTAGAAAATTAACAAAAATGCTTCTCGCATGAAAAAATGTCGAAAACAAAGTAATAATCATAGAAAGTTTCAGAATTCCTACATCAGCAGCTATTAATGAAATAGAAAAATATTTAAATGAGTCCTTAATTGAACGACACGATGACCTCTTAATATGGTAGTTTCAAAGAAAAAATATCTATCCAGGACTATATGAATTTGTCCAAAAAAGGCTCTGTCTTATGCCTACTTCGGTGCCATGTGAAAGAATTTTCAGTAAAACTGGTCAAATTGTGTCAGAAAAAATAAGTCGCCTGCAAACTAAAAAGATAAATGAAATCAAATTTTTACATGTAAATATGAAATTGTTTAAAACTAAATTAATCTATTTAATTAATATGTGTATTATTCTATATATTTATATATTTAGGTACATAAAACAATAATAGATTGCAAATTTTAAGCCGCAGTACGGCGACTTCCAACGGTCTATTTTGCATTACGGGTCCACGGTTCCTTTCCCAACAGATCTTTTGGGCCAATTCTCACGGTCCACGGATCAACGGATCAAAAAAAATCCGAGATCCGTCCAACCCGACTACTACTATCTTTTTCTATGCGATAGGTGCGGACAGATGCAGACGACATTCACCACAAGATACAATGCCATGTTCTCTGCGTTCTAGAACATAACCTTTTTGTCCTTGTCTAAGATCCAACAAAACCGAGAACCGTCTGGGATCCGAGATCCGAGATCCGTGTATCGTAATTTTAGGAACCGGTTCATTCAACTCTTTTAAAAGATCCGAATCTGGGAGTCAAATCAGATCCGATTCAGACATCTCTAACCAGAGCCCATTCGATTGCCAGGCGGGTGATTAGATCACTTAACCATCGCTGCCGGTGACGTTTATTTCGTTGCTACTTCAATATTAACTACGAGGGGTATTTTTTAAATAAGGTCCGTTTGTGCGCCGCGAAGCGCTTGAGCGTCTGCTCCCAGCATACTTTGCGGGCGTTTAAGCGCCATTTGCAGCCATATCGTCTGTCTGTGTGCTGAGCTGTAAAAGTTTGTACTGTTTAAGAAAATTGAGTCGCCCGCCGACTGTGAGATACGATCTGTAATTCGATTCTTGAGTGCAAGAAAGTTGGCAGCACCGGAAATTTACCGCCAGATTTGTGAGGTTTATGGTGATAATGCTATAAGTGACAGTAAAGTTCGAAAGTGGGTGAAAATGTTCAAGGACGGGCGGGTTAATGTGCATGATGAGCCACGCCCTGGCCGACCTTCTTTGATTTCTGAAGATTAGGTTCGTGATGTAGACAACGAAATTCGAGAGAACCGAAGATTCACAATTTCAAAGTTATCAAATGAATTTCCACAGGTCATTGATTACATGGAGTCATGGATGCGGCTCCCTAGGCGGTAGATTTCTTTGACGTCGGAATTGAAAAACTTAATGAATAAAAGATATGACAAATGTTTGATCAAAAATGGAAATTATGTAGAAAAGTAGATAAAAGTATGTAGAATATGCAAAAAAATATGATATTTATAGTATTTTTCTTCTTACTAACAAACGGACCGGTACCACCTGATCATGCTATCATGCTATCACCATTAAAAACTTTGAATAAACTGGCTCTGCACTTAAAAAAAATCCTGCAAGTATACTGCATAAGTTTGTCATCAATTTTCAGTCTTTTGTTGTACGATAATGTTATCCTTAATAATAATTTGTTTATGTCTGATGAAGCAAATTTTCAGAGTTCATTGACTTCGCATAATATGCAACAAGAAATAGTACATGTTTAATTAGTAATGTGCAGTGAGATTGGAAGAATGGCTACACAGAGATGAAGATCACCTTACAGATATAAAGTTTAAGAAATAAAAAGCTTTTTTCTACTGATTTTTTTTTTGAGGTGTATAAATAAAATAATAAATTTTCTCCCCCTTTGGAGGAGAGGTATGTCAATATCTGACAACATCTTCAGTTGGAGTTTGGACTTCCTAGAATTACTTAGTGGTCCGTGGCAATTATTTGCATGATCCGGATGTGTGCTGAAAATGAGGACAACAATTTCGAGCAACGGTATTTAATCAAGTTTTATTTCAGGCTTGGACAAAGTCCGACAGAAACTTTTGCCAACCTTCTGCAGGCCTATGGAAACAGTATTTTGTCAAGGGTCCAGGTTTTTAAGTGGTTTATGTCATTCTGAGAAAGCTGACACTCGATTGAAGACGAACTTCGCAGCGGAAGGCTTTCAACTTCAAGGAGTGATAAAAATGTGAGCAGGGATGTTGTACGTTCTGATCATCGTTTGATGGTCAGAATGATTCGGGAATAGTTGAGTTTAACCCGCACAACCTTTCATCAGATTTTCACCAATGAATTATGTATGATGAACATTTGTGCAAAAATGGTTCCAAAAAAGCTTTCGCATGAACAAAACGTAAACATATCTTGATTTTTTTTGGGCAGATTGAAACCGACCTTCATTTTATGGAACCTTTCATTACTGATGACGAGTCTTATATTTTTTAATACGACCCAAAAACGAAGGGGTAGTGCCAGGAATGGCGTACTCCAATCTAACCTCGGCCAAAAAATAACCAGAATGAACAAGTCAAAGATCAATAGCATGCTGACTTACTTCCTTGCAATTAGGAATTCATTACATTATTCCAGCATTCTTAAGAAGTTCTTCAAATATTTCGAAAAAGAATCATTCGTGTGAGACCGAACATCTAAAACACCTGGTTGCTGTATCACGATAATGTACCTTGCCACATAGCGATTTCAATTAATTTCAATGAAAATTTATAGCCCTATAACGGCCAGACTTTAGTTCTTGCAACTTTTTCCTTTTCCTAAGATTAACAATTTACTTAAAAGGACACCATATTGGTATACTTAAGAACATTGAAATGGCCATAACCGAGCAGCTGATGGTGATACAAGAATCTGAATTCCACCACTGCTATGAAGAGTGGACAAATCGTGTCCAGCGCTATATGGCTTCTCCTGGCAACTAGTTTGAAGTAAACAATTTTAATGCAATAAAAAATTTTAAATAATGAGTCTCATTGCTTTAATTACACCTCGTATATATACCTATATTAACACCTCGTATATTACTTCGATAATTCTTTTTTTTTTAATAGCTCCTTTTACTGTGACACTCTATACTTTTGTTTCATTATTAATACTCCTATTAGGATCCTAACGGTCAAATTTAGTAAAGGCTGAATGGTTAATTTAAATGGATTTTCCTCATTAATATCAAATAATGTCACCAGAACTTTTTTTCCCGCCCAAATAAAGAAGGGAAAGGGAAATAAGATAACTTAAAAGTTGTGTCTTTTTATCCGAAAGCACAATAAAATTACTTACAGTCGGACTTAGAATAAGACGAGGGAAATTTTCTTATTTAATTGACGTTGTCTATTACTAAAATGAAGCAAGGAAAATGATTTTTATAAATCGGTTTTTCTACTTGGGAATAGATGGCCGGTTGTAGTTGTCTCCGATTTCCATTTAAACGTGATATGATTTTACTCGATTGCCCACAGTTATTCTCTTTTGTATTATTTACATTTTCAAAATTAAAATATTAAATGAAAATCGAGTCGAACCGATTCATAGAGAGCCACTTTAGTTCAAAATAATATTAATCTGAAATGATTTTATAATATTCTATAATTGTTAAAAAATTCCCAGGTATCATTAAAGTGTATTTTAAAGCTTGGCAACTAAAATGGAACAAGGGTTTGAGAACTTTGAAAGTTCTGTGTAGAATCATTCATAGACTGCTGTGTTGAGTACATTCTGTCAATTAACAATGGAAAGATGCATGATTGAACAGCGAGCAGAAAAAGCGTTCCCCACTTTAAAAAAAAATCGAGGAAGCGCAGAATTTGGGGCGATAAGAATCCACAAGTGATTCAGGAGTTACTTCAGGAGATTCAGAACGTGTGTTGTTGTAGATAGTTTATAGTACCACCTCCCTCGTTTCTCTCTCCATAACAATAATAACCGAGTGAACTTTCCTCATCATTTTGCTTCTTCCCGATCTTTGTATTAACATCGCTGATCATAAAAATAATGGTTTGAGCTCAAAGCTGTATGAGGGTCGTCGTAGAAGGCCGCCGCATCCTCTTCGCCAGACTATGATGTTGAGGCATGAGCCTAGATAATTTTTAAACTGCATCTTGTGATTAGTTTAAATATTAAATGATGATTCTTGGGCTGATGCTCTTTATCTTTATCTTTATTTAGTTTCCTCTTGTGAACGATGAAACCCAAACCGCCCTCAGATTTGCTTTCGTGACCCTTGTAGTAGAATAGGTTCCCAGAATAAATTTGGTCTTCTCTTCTCCTTCTAACCTCGCTGAGGCGTATGACGTCCCATTTTATTTTTCTCAGTTCTTCTTCCAGTCATTCTCTCATCCGATAATAAAGTTCTAGCATTGTAGAAACAGCATTGTATTAGTCGTGTTGATTTATGTTTTGTGTTAGCAAGCAAAGTTCATAAAAAATTGTTCCTGTTTTAATTATATATCGAGGAAATTTCTTGGTTTGGGCAAAGAGAAACTTAAGGCTTTTTAAGACATTTTCGATGGTTCAAATGGAGAGAAATAGAGATATGGGTTTTTGTGAAACATAATAATTTCGTGCATTCAATGAATGATATAGAATCATTAGCATGGTTTTATTTCACCATTCTCCGAAAGTCCAAAAATTATCGCGAATTGGTGCAAAATATAAAGGAAAATTTCAAAAAGCTTGGATATAACATCAGCAAAAAAGTTCACTATCTCCACAATCATTTGGACAAGTTTCCAGATAACCTTGGCAACGTACAGTGAGAAACAAGGAGAGCGATTTCATCAGGACCTAAAAAATATGAAAGAAAGATACCAGGGTGGATGGGATGAATACATGATGGCTGATTACTGTTGGAGCATCATACGTGAGTAGCTGGAAGGAATTCACTGGAAGAAATCACGAAAAAGAAGCTTTCTTCATGTTCAATAATGTAAAAAAATGTAAAACATATGAAATAACCGTATTTCTTCGACTCCTATCATAGCTCGAAAACTACACTTACATTTCAACAAATATATGTACCGTTAGAATCAGCATAACGAGCATATTCAAAAACAGTTTTAGTCTTTCCGGCACCAAATCCACTGTAGACCTGTGATATTCTCACTATAAATCGTTTATTATTAAAGACGTAAACTTTTTAACAGTAATGTGATTAAAAATGATTCTCTCATTAATAATCAAAAGAAAAGAAGAAAAATAAATAATTTCCGGCAAAAAATTATTACGTAATTCTTTAAACTTGGGCAAGGCGGAACTGTTTTCTTAAATTGCTTTGCTGGTTAAAATAAAACAATGGAGCCAGCGAAAAAAAAAGCACTAAAAAAGAAAAGGGAAAAGAAATAAGACACATTAAAAATTATGTATTTTTAGTTAAAAATGCAAAGGCGTAAGAGCCAACTTTGAGTCGAATTAATATACGAGGTGTGTGAATAAAATAATGAGAAATAATCCCATTTGAAGGGGACATCTAACGCGTCTGCCAACATCTAATGTATGTTCGGTTTGAGTGATATGAATGTCCGCAGTAAATATTTTCGTAAACCGCACTTCTGTTAATATGCTGAAATGAGTGACAACAATTTAGAGCAGGTTTTCTTAAAGTGAGGTTCGTGAATCTCTAGGGGTTTGTCAGTTGATCCTAAGGGGTTCGCGACAAGATTTACTATACTAACTAACTGGCTGGATCACGCGTGCGCAACGCATGTTGGCGCACGCGCGACTACTTGCGATTCTAATCACTGATGTGGTGCTCGCTCGCTTGCAGCTGCGACACGGTTCCTACAGTACGGAAAGTGTAGGGGCGACGGTTCGCCCCATTGGCGGAGCCCCCGCGTTAGTTACATGCGCACGCATTGCTGCTTAACATCTTTATCAAAATGAAGGAATCATTTACACTCATTTCGAGTGGCCGGCAATAAAATGATCAAGTAATTTTGAACGAATAATAGTTGTATATATGAATCAATGGTTAAAAACTGAATCATTAAGCGGAATAGGTCGAGATATTCAAGCTGTGAAAAGTACGCCGACTCAAATTGTGTCTACTTCTGCTGAAAGTTCAGTTTCAAACGAACCTTTTGCAAAAACGAGTGTACCAGAAAAAAACATCATTCCATCGGTAAAAAAAGGAAATATGAGAAAGACTCTCAATACCCACAGCCACAGTGATGATGAAGTCATAATTACTACGAAGACATTTGGAGGCAAAACATCAGCATCAGATTTTATTGTTCGAAAAAAGAGGGAGTTGAATTATTAAAAGAAAAAAAAACAAAACTATGAAAAACAGCGTGGTTGTTAACTCTGAATATTTACGTGCGTCTTTCATTGTGGCATATAAAATTGTCAAGTCATTGCTGAAGAATTAATTTTCTCAGTTACTAAAGATATGGTCAATTGCGTACAGGGAGACAAATCGTCGAAATTGCTGGATCCTTTTTCTAATGATACAATTGCACGGCGGATTTACAACATGACACGCGATGTGGAAAATCAACTCACACAACGTTTGCAAGACCATTATTATACAGTTCAATTTGATGAATCAATAGATATTAGTAGACTGCTAAATTTACTGATGAATCAACAGATATTAGTGGACTGCCAAATTTACTTGATTTTATTAGATATGTGCATAAAACTATTTCTGAAAAATATATTCTGTTATGCAAGACCTTAGAGTCTCGAAAAAAGGAGATGATATTTTCATCGCCATCAATGTTTTTTTTTTGAAGAATATTGTATAGATTGGGCAGGTGCGTTGGTATATCGATTGATGGTGCCAAGGCTACGATAGAAAGGATATCTGGATTAATTACGAGGATTAAAAATGTTGCTCCTGAGGCCAAAAGTACTCATTGTGCATTGCACTGGCGAGCAAAAGCATGCCTGAGGATTGGAAACAGTATTGTGAGAGGTCGTAAAAATAATAAAATAAATTACATATAAGCATATCCGCTCAATTCGAGACTTTTTACATAATTATGCCGAGACATGAGTAGGAACATGTTTCAGTATCCATTTACGACCAAGTTATGAAAAAGAATAAAAACAACGATTTTTTGGATTTCTATATTAAAAATAACTCTTTGACATAGTGCGTATTTCTGTGGTTAAAACATTTTATTATTACAAATTGACATATATATGACATGGTGTGTATACGCACCATTGTCTTAAGTTAAATTTTTAAAATAAACTTTTATTTATTACTTAATTCTATGAAAGATTTCAAGACAATCAGTGTGCAGATAAACTTTGTATGTATCACACAGGTAAATAGTATGATTTTTGCACTGTTTGCATTTCCGTCTTGCCTTTTCAGGATGTTTTATTATCATATGTCCCACTCTGTCAAACCTCACTTCATTCACAACAGGTTCTTTTGGAGGTCTTCCGATAGCAGCTTCCATTAGTCAGCAGCGACATCATCGCTTTTCAAAAGATGTACTGCTAAATCAGAATTAAATTCTAACTCTGTCATGTTGGAGGTATTTACCGTACGATAGAGCTTCCAGTAGTTAGCTATAGTGCTGTCTAAGTTGTTTATAAATAAAGGCCACCAGTTTTTGAAAGAGACCTAGAATTACTTTTCCTCCCAATTCATAAGGAGATTTTCCTTTCTCAGCATTTACTCTTCTCTATGATATAAATGTATAGAGGTATCCATCAGATGAGCATAGATCCCACAACTCCCCATTTTTCTCTTTTTTTGAGTTTTTCGCCATAAACTAAAATTCAATAAAATATCAAGAATATCTGTTCTTATGTAAATAAAAGAATCACAGGGTAAAAAACAAAACAGAGACTAATCTCAGTGATTTCTTAGTCTCAGTGATTATATTTCCGTAATAAATTTGCCTAACGAACAAGCAATTTTAAAAATACAAAATTTTCTAAAATAAATACAAAAATAAAATAAATAAATTTTGAACGTTAACGTTTCAGGTGGTCTTCTCTTCCAAATTTTTTGTTCATTAGGCAAATTTATTATAGAAAAATAATCACTGAAAATTTAGTCTGCGACTTAAACAGAAAAAAAATCACTGAGAAATAAGTCTCCGTTTTCTTTTTGTTTTGTTTATGTGATTCTTTTATTTACATAAGAACAGATATTCTTAATTTTTTTTTGAATTTTAATTCATTGCAAAAAACCCAAAAAAAGAAAAAATATTTGAACACGCCACAACCATTTAGACAATACTTAAAGTGTAATTTTCTCCTATTTCTATTCGATCTTCACATTTTGTACATTTTTTAGTACTCTCGAAATTAAAGAGTTCAAAATGGTGTAGAGGCAAACCTAGATATCTTTAGGGCATCGTTAGAACAGAATAGTTACTATTTAATACCATTTTTTCATAGAAGTTTTCATACAATTCCCAAATTTAATTGAATAACCGTGTGAACAGATGTATAGAATTGAAAAACTACTTTATCAGGATTGTAAAATTATATAATAATAATTAATAATTACACCGGCCTACAGCGAATTTGGTGCTGGCAAAACTAAAACTGTTTTTGAATATGCTGGTTCGAACGGTACATATATTTTTTGAAATGTACGTGTAGTTTTCGAGATATAATAGGTATCGAACAAATACAATTATTTCATATTTTTACCCTTTATTACATCATGGAATATGGAGAAAGCTTCTTGTTCGTCATTTCTTCGAGTGAGTTTCTTCGATGCACTCACGCATGATACTCCAGCAGTAATCAGCCAATATGTGATCATCCCACGCTGATACCTTTCTTCCATATTTTTTAGGCCCTGATGAAATCGCTCTCCTTGTTTATCACTGTAAGAACCAAGGTTGTACGGAAATTTGTCCATATGATTGTGGAGGTAGTGAACTTTGATGCTCATATTAGATGCCCATTGGGGTCAAGTGTGCGCACTTAAGCATTCAAAGTGGTATCAAAATTAGACGATAAGAAATAAGGAAAAATATAACCGTGCATATGATGAAGTATTTATTGAACTAATAATTAAATTAAGAAATAACACATAAAACCTTGACACTTAAAACAAAATTAATTTGAAAAATTCAAAATGCGTACACTTAACCCGTATTGCGGATAAGTGTGCGCAATCGTGTGGGGTAAGTATACGCATTTGGGGAAAGTGCGCATTTTTTTATAGTCATAAATGTTTTAATAGCAAATTATCTTGAAGACTAGATCAATGTATAATTAGAGATCGATGTATAAATATAAAATCACATAAAATCAGATGACTTAAGAAGAAATTCGATGATAATTTTAGGAGGAATCTTCTTGGCAATTATCACATTCAAATCTACCTCCTTCATAAAAATTGCATTCTTCAGTAGGAGGGTCTGTATATTGTTCCTTAGTGGACAGAAATATTTTTTTAAATTTGAGTTAGAAGCCTTATAATTTTTTCCCAACTTTTTTTTCGTGAGTACAGTTTTTTTTTTAATTTTCATGTCCGGCATGGCGTAGTATCGCTCAATGTTGGTTTACGAATTATTTTCTTAGGTTTTTTTTTTCTTCTTCGAATCGTTTTTATTTCTTCTAACTGTTGTTTATAAGAACTAGCTGTAAATATTTCGGTTTTCATGGCAGTTTGATTGATATATGTTGATGCTGATTCTCTTTATTAGAGCTTGCCTTCTTTGAAGTTCTGGCTGTAGATGTTGATGGAGCTTCTTTAGGAAATTGTTCATCAATAGGATCTACAATCATAAGAGTTGTGGGATCAAACTCAGCAATGTATTCTTCAACCTGTTCAGTATGATTGCTTTCAATATCTGATGATGTTTCAATTCTTGCTACTGGTTGTCCATCATTTTTCTCAGAGGATTCATCCTATGTAGCTACAACATTTTGTTCGTCTTGAGGAACGATCTGGTCTGTGACCGATGATGGAGTAAAATCAGCTTCGCTAAACAAATCGTCGTTGCAAGGGTATATTCCACTTACTTTAAAACCAGATTCAGCATTCCCTAATGTGGCAACTTTTTTGTAAGCTTCATTGAATAATCGAGCTACATGGTATTGGGTAATAGATTGAATTTATTACATTCAACAGAATATTTAGCCTTCAGGGGGCTGAAAAAAGATCTGTCCAGTGGTTGAAATTTGTGACTTCCATGTGGTGGCAATGTTAACATAATTATATTATGTTCACGAGCATATTTCACTGCCTCTAAACTAATCGAGGAAGAGTGGTTTTCAAAAAGCAACAGTACTGGATCTTGTAGTGTAGGGTGGACAAAAGATTGAAAATGTTCTAACCAGGTGATAAACAGATCTGTATTGACAAAACCACTATCAGATACCATGTAGATGCTCTGAAATGTAGGCGGAACATAATGTCCAGTAGCACGCATGCAGCAAATGGCTTTTACTGTGATGCCTCGTTCTGCAGACACAACTTTATCCACCACTTTTTTCCTTTTGTTGACACAGCTTTTGGAGTTTTTTCGGAACAGTGCTGATTCCTGTTTCATCAACATTATAGATTTGGTTTGGTTTGAAGTTATACTTCTTATATAATTTATTCAAGTTCTTATAAAAACGATCAACTTGGAACTTTATTAAATCCAATTTGTCGATTAGCTAGATTAGTCGCTGTAGATTGACGGACGGTGAATTCTGGATGGCGTTTTAAAAAACTTTCTATCCAGTCTCATCCCGCCATTTTGCAAACTGAATCGAAGCGATTTTGAATTTTATTAGCTGCAACATACTCATAAGCAAGCCGTCGCAAATCGGTTATGATCAAACCGAAATATCTTTCGTTCATTTGCTTACAATGATTCACAAATTCTGCTTCTTGTTCTTCGTTAAACGTTGGCTTCCACCGATCCATTAAAGAAGCAGCGTAAAAAAAATTACCTTACCTTGGATACTATCTGCAGTACAATATATATGCAGTAATAATATATAAACAGTGACAATCTTTGTGGCAATGGCAAAAGTTATACTTGCAGCGTCGAATTCTTAATATTTTTTATTCGAAGCAAGTGGACAATGCCATGTCGCGATCTCGTGCACAAATTAATTCCTCGTTACCATACCTTTAAGTTGCCTACACATGTCACGATTATCCCCTCCCCCCTTCTTAGATAAACGAGGTGGGCACACAAATGACTCGGACTTATAATTCCCTAAAAATATTTTTTCGAAATTGACGAAATAAAACCAGGCTAATGATTCTATATCATTCATAGAATGTACAAAATTGTTATATTTAATCAAAAGCCTAAGTTGCGGTTCATCGAAAAATGCCTGCCTTAAGTTTCTCCTTGCTCAAACCTGGAAATTTCCTCGATATTTAATTAAAACAGGACTCATTTTTATCCAGTGCTTTGACATATGTGCAATAGAGGCAACATTATTTTCTCTCTAATAACTAACACTGTATTTATGATATTTTGCTTTCCAACTATCAGTGGAGGTTCGTTTGTTGTTGTTAGCCTTCCTTTACGCACACACTAATTTCATTCTTTCGCTATGAGCTTGTTTCCTTTCGTCAGACCAAGTTGTTCCAGTCTTCCTACATTTTTCTCTCTGCCCAACGTTCCAAACGTTAACCTTGTGTCTGAAACAGCCTCTATACTGAATTTCACGGTGTGTAATATTTGCTGACCTTAGGTCCTCTTTAATTACAGCAATCCATTTAATTATTTCTACTTTAGCTCTACTCCTATTTTCATAAAATTCGACTATTTGTCTAGTTAGCCTACTCGGATTCATCCGTTTTATGTGTCCGTAAAACTTAAGTCTTCTTTTCCTCATACCGGTATGTATATATTGGTTTTCTCGAAGTCGGTATTTTGTGTTATTGATTTGTTTGGGGCCTAGGATTTTTCTTTCCTTCTTTTCAATGTCCTCGATGTCCGTCTTTCTATACAAAATGAGCGTTTCTACCCCATATAGACATTCTGGCTTAATAACTGTGTTGTAATGTCTCAGTTTTGTATTTTTTAGATAGGTGTTTTTAGATAGGCATTGTGTAAGTCTCAATGCCGTTTCCATTTTTTGACATCTACCCTTATTGGCCGCTTTTTCCAACCATCATGGAAAATGTTCCATGATTATTTCACCAAATATTTGAATTGAGAGACTCGTCTGATGTTACCTTATTTTGTTTTTAGAAATGGTGTTCTTAGTCTATTGCAGGTCATATATTGTGTCTTTTCAAAGGAAATTTGAGTCCTACATTTTCTGCTGTTTCTTTTAGGATTTCAATCTGTTTCCGTGCCGTTAATACATCTTGAGCCAAAATTGCTAGATCATCAGCAAAAGACAGACAATCAATTTTGATATTGGTTCTCCCCAGATTAATGGGCTGGTCAATATTCAAGGCCAACTTTTTTCACGCCACTCTTGTATTACTTTTTCTAGAACACAGTTAAATAAGAGTGGCATGAGTCCATCCCCTTGTCTCACTCCAGTTTTCATTTCGAAGGGCTCTGATATGTCACCCATGAATTTAACTTTTGACCTTGTGTTAGTTAATGTTGCTTTAATAATTGCCAGCGTTTTCAGATCCTTGTTCTTTCAAGATTAGGAATGAAGATTCGCGGTCAATAGAATCATATGCTTCGTTGAAACCCACAAATGTACAGACGAGATTTTTATTGTACAGTTTTTGATGTCTTAGGATCAACTTTAGATTCAGGATCTGTTCAGGGCAGGATCTGCCCGGTCGAAAACCTGCTTGATATTCACCAATGTTAGGTTCTAACATTTAACGAGAAGAGATATCCCTCTATAATTGTTTACATTCGTTCTATCTCCTTTCTTGTGTAAAAAATTTACATACAGCGCCCAAAAGCATAAAATTAAACATTTTAGAAGCTATTGAAATTTATAAATATAATAAAGATCCGTCTAGACAGCTATTAAATGATCAGACGGATCTCCGAAATTCCCCACTATTTAAAATATTGTAAAAAAAATTAACCCTAATAAAAGTGTACATAGAATATATAAACAGCGGTAAAACCTTAGTTTTAAAGTAGTGTTTGAGAATATATAGTCGTTTTACGAAACTATAATCACACCAATTTTGTTAAAAAAAAAAGTGATAGATAACAAAGTAAAAAATTGTTTTATTCCATTTTTATTTATTTTAATACCTGGAGAAAGTAAATTCCTCTCTTTAAGTCTTAATGCCAGCAGTTCTGATCTTTTTTTTGAAGGGTCGAGGTCTCTAATAAGGTCACTTAAAGCGTCTTAATTAAAAAATAGGGGTTTTAGCGACGTAGCTGCAAAATTATCAGTTGCTTCGCTAGTACAAGTTTGCCTATCTTCGGACGTACTACATTATGTATGTGAAAGATCAAATATGTCACGAAAAGTTGGAACGGGAACGTCTTCAGAATGAGAAACAGGTTTTTAGCAGATACCAGATCGGGATAGGTAATTTTTTTCGGTTAATGCCATGTACTTTGACTAAGTAATAAAAACCGTCATCATAGTGATTTTTTGGTTCCCTCCAAATCATAGGCACACCAAACTTCAGTTGACTTCTTTTACCATTCGTGCATTACCTTAGATGTTCATTACACATTTTGCAAACATTGTTTGGAATCCATGATTTACAAACGCTTTTCATTTGCAAGTTAAAGTAAGCGAAATATGCACAAATTCAGATATAGGTTTTTGGAGACTTCTTAACCGAATACTCGCCACAAACGTAACAAAAAGTGTTCGGGTCATTTAAACACGATCGTTTTGACGATGACATCTTCCAGGTTTTATTTACTAACTTTTTTAATTGAACAAACAATAAAATAAACTAGTTAAATGGCTACTGAGAAGAAAATATTAATGCGAGTAGATTAAAAACTGTACGTACTTTTGATAATTTAATGTCACTGAGAGTGTTACTAGACACTATACTCTAAAGTTACGTTTAAGTCTCAGCGGCACCAAAAATTTTTTTTTTGAGGACCTGTGTTATAGGGTATAAATTATCTATTCGCGTACTTTCTGTGATTATGAAACTAGAAAAATCTCATGATTTAAGGGGATGATCCTCGAAACTACAAATAACTTTATTCATCAGGGGAAAATTCAGAGCATCATCAGGGGATGATTTAATCTAATTCTAACACTAAACTAGAGCCTTCTGATATGCTGATCTTAACTAATGAAGCGTACAAAAATTATGCGCCTTAAGATAATTAAATTAATAATTCAAAATATTAAGTATGTGGCAATATGTTCCTTTCATATACAAAGCATTTCAGAATAATGCTAAATAACTTAACATGTTACACTATCCTTCATTATAAGAAAAAGTTCATATGAGTATGTATGATATTGTCATAGCTTACTGAAATTATAATGTAGAACGCATTACATCTAAATTATAAGCAAGCTTTCATAAAATCATTTAAATATCCTGATACAAGGCTGTAACAAAAATATTTGCATTTTTTCCTTCATTTATATATAAAGATCAGATATTTAACTCGATTTAGACTTTTTGCTCCGATAAATAAATATTCTTTCTTTAGGTTAATTCTTTTACTGGAATCTTCCATTTGAAACACCAAACCGATGAAATTTACCACTAGTTTCGTTTGTTTACTATCTACTGCCTGTTAACGTTTGAGATCTATTGGAATATAATCATACACTCTTTAATCCATATTACTTTCATTATACACTTTATATACAAAATTTACTGTATTCAGCATTTATTAGTTCTTGTCTGGTATACACTATTTACATGCTGCTAAATAGCCTCAGTTACTGACCCGGCCTTAAATTAAAAAATTCAAAAATTAAAAAATTCAAAAATTCAAAAATTTATCCAGTGTATTCCATTTTTTAGTATTAAATATATTCCACTGCGATATATTCAGTCGGTTATTAATCAAAGTGTAAAAATGAGTGAAACAAGTCGCAAAATTAGGACAATTTTAAGATATTATTTTCACACTAGAGCGTACGCGCCCTAAAATACTTCTTAAACGCCTAAATAATAATATGGATATGCACATTATACGAATACTTATACATTTTCCAATAAACGGGATGAGATCACCTATTCAAAAAATTCTTGAACGCTCGCGTGGGTTACATATATAGCTCAACCACTTTACTAGCGATTTGCCTAGATATCCTTGTGCCGCGGAAATCGGCACGCCACTGAGGGGTGCTGCAATTTTTACTAGGTGAATACATGAAAGGGTACTGTAGAGCGAAGTGTGCAAGAAACAGACGATAGGACTACCGGACTACATATGTAACCGGTGCATGCGCTATAGGGCTAAAAAAAGCCACTGAAGCCGCTTGTGAGATTTACGAAGTAGAGGGTGAAGGTGTCGTATCAATCCGCACCGCTCAGCTCTGGTTCAAAAAGTTCCGAGACAGGGACATAAACCCTGAAGATAGGGAAAATGGTCCTCCACAGTCTCTAGATGTGGAAGTTTGAAGAGCAGACTCATAGTAATACTGAAGAGGAATAGAGTGACTGGATCAAAGATTGAAAACTGCCGCCCATTTTTTCAAGAATAACTTGGAAATATATATTTTTAAAACAGTGCATAATTGGGATTTTGAACAAATTTTTTATTGTTATAAATGGAAAGATCATATATATGTTTTATAACAAAACTATTTTAATTTTTTCCTTATAATTAAAAAGTTATATCAAATTGAAAATAAATGTATAAACCTAGTACCGATGACGCACCGACAGTTGAAACCGATGAAGTTACACCGAAATTTTCTTTCGCGATCTTTCCGAAATAAAACAATTTATCAATCATATTTATTGTTCTATATTTTTAACCTATATCTTTGACTGAATTTGTTGGTTTGCTAGCGATTTGACAATATACTTGCTTTTAATTGTTATTTAGGCTTTCGGCGTTGTTTTCGACGTTACATTAATATATCTATACAAAAGATATGGAGGCCCAAGGGTAAGTTCAGAATGAAATATTTAAATTATATTAGGATTCCTTTTGTTTTTGCATTCGTTTTTATAACTTTTATTTATATTATTTAATTTATGTAAGAAAAACAAATTGACGTGCTAAATTTATAAGAAAGAATATTCCTGCAGGCCCGCAAAGAGTCTATATGTAGCCGCACAACCGAGGGTAGGAGGGTAGTAACATTGAGAAAGCCCTACAGGATTCTGTAGAAAACGTCTATTCTGTAGGATACGAACAATAGGATTGAAGAAAGCGCGAATAGACAAGAACAAA
Organism: Cosmopolites sordidus; assembly: GCA_031761425.1. Classification (NCBI taxonomy): domain Eukaryota; kingdom Metazoa; phylum Arthropoda; class Insecta; order Coleoptera; family Curculionidae; genus Cosmopolites; species Cosmopolites sordidus. Next base: position 92,054 of record JARFXV010001951.1, read on the forward strand.
ATTCGACTACGAATTTGGAAGGTAACCGTATATGAAAAGTCATATACTAATGAATGTTTTACAGGATAATCTAATTTGTAGATAGTCGCAGAGTACAGAAATTTGTGTGGTCAGTTGGATTCAGTTTGATGAACATCAACTAATTAAATTAAGGACTTCCAAACAGTGTTCCATAGAATCAAAACAAACATATAAAGGAGTATGTAAAAAAAAGAGAAATAGATAAGCAAATCTCCTACTATACAAACAAAAAGTAAAAAAAATGGTATATTTCTATTCTAAATAAAACAAAACAGTTAAAATGTTTAGTGTTTTTCAGGATTTTGCTACATTTCATCTATTGATTGCACATATTCATTTGATAGGGTATGTTTAAACATAGGTTAGAAATTTATTATTGGCATTGAAGACTGATGGTAGGCTGACAGTGGTTACAGGATATGTTCTAGTACATAGTGTTTTTCTAGTGGGTAGACCTTAACATGAGAGTCCCACACTTCGACTATAAAAGTTTTCCACTCAAATAAAATGGTTTAGGTGCCTTTTCTTATTTGGGAAATCTCTAGCTGGTCATGTATTAGTTTGGTAGCAGCCAGATTTATTTATATTTGCAAATATTATTAAATCAAGAGTCTAATGTGGTGTATTGTAAAATATATAAGGCGAAAAATTCTCATCGTTTTAAAAATACTGACAACCTTAATAAAAGCAATAATATACTATGGGTGGATTTTTTTTGAAAATATTGTTAATAGAGTTTAGTGTGGTGGTTTGAAGTATTGGTGTGGTTTTAAAAGTATTGCAAACTTCAATGAAAACAATCAAACAAATATGTATATAATTTTGGGTAGTTATTGTTTTTATTTTGAATTGAATATTAATGTAGTTTACATATTATAATCATCCATATTATCCTAGTTAGTGGAAGTTATTTAACAGTATATTTTTTATTGAAATAAAATTAGTGATTTAAACAGTATATATGTGTTTTGTTTTTCTAATTATGATATATTGTTTTTTATAAACATTATATGAATATTATAAGCTTTACTCCGAACTTCATGTTCTGGATATACACGTCCTTTTACCGTGCAAATACAATTTTTGTAGTTGAGTTGAATAAGACCTATAACCTTGTCACCGCAACTTTCTCGTAAACACCCTACAAATAGTTTAATTATGTATAATAGGAATGTTTTTATTTACGTTTGCATTATTATTTTTTAAAAAACTCACATTGATGCTTTAGCACCTCGAATTTCAGCTGAATTGAACCGAATGTCATTTTTGAGAAAATCTGTGACCATAAAATTATCCACAGCAGGTATATTATCAGAATTAGACTTAATGAACCCTTTGTCACATATCATTGAACTAAATTAGTAACAAACAATATTTTATTTTGCACTTAACCAACATTAATTATGTCAGTATATATATATACAGGTAGAAACCGTTGACAGTACTGACTTGAAAACACATTACTATTACGACGTCACAAACATGGCAGCCACTCGTAGAGCATTCGTAGTCATGTGTTTTTTTTATAATTTTAGAAATTTTAATTCATTCATAATTAATTGTAACAAATTTTTAATAAGTTTTTCGCATGAATTATCAATATTATTTATGATAAAGTTTTAAACTAAAGTTAAAAAATTGATGATCCAATTGACAAATGCACGACGTTTCGAATGATCCAGTGGCTTTAGTTACTGTAATATTTGAACCTTATATGTCTTCAGAGTCCTAATTAATATGCTATTATGAATGATCACTACGACTATATATTGTTCTTCTATCTTCCACCGAAGCGGTTTCTTAAAATTTTTGAACAATTCGATTTATAGTAGTTTCAGATGAATAATTATGCAAACCGTAAATATCACGTAATTTTCTAAAAACATTTTTCAGGGAATGCTCATTTTTATGAAATAATTTAAACAATTTTAACGCGTTGTTGTATTGTGTATTACTTCATTTTTATAAATGTCATTCATTATACTTCTGAAATATCACTGGACCTAGGCAAATTTACAACGTCATCTGTGTTTTATTTAAGAATTAAAAAACGGCTCAATTTGAAAGATCCGTTATAAATATTATTTTGAAAACATAATATCATTATTTTTCAAGATAAAATAAAAATTACCTGATTATTACATATAGTTATCATTGTGCCTCATTTTAAATTTGTGACACTCTTATTGGACAACTCTTTATACATAAAAATAAATTCTCATATGAAGGTTGCTATTTATGTATCCGGAATTGGCAACAATGTGTAGCTAAGCGCCATTTAACATATATCGGTAAAATTGACATTGTTTACTATATACGTACACAAAACATTTTGTCATGCGGACGCTATTTGTGTTGTTTAGTGACTTAAAAATTTTATCTCAGTCAAAAAATGGAATTAACTCGTAAGAATTATCTTAACAACGGTTCCTCGATTAACTCACTTCAACTTTTGGCAATCTAAAGCCACTGTATATCATTGGTTTAATGAATTCAATTGTGGTCGTGGTTCGCTCACGAATGAATTTAAAGGAAGTCGTCCAAAATCGGTTGTGGTAACAGAAAACATCGATACTGCGCGCGAATATATAAAGCAAGTTTGTCATGTGACATGCCGTGAGAATGAGACATCTGTGGGCATTTGTATGATAAACATATACAAGATTTTATATAAACATGTAGCCGTGAAAAAGATTTGTGCTCGTTGGATTCCGCATAATTTGACAATCGCTGAAAAGACGGCTCAGGTCGATTGGTACAAAGAAATGCTCAAAAAATACAATCGTGGTACGTCAAAAGTCCTGTATAACATTTACACAGGTGTCGAATCATGGATCTATGCGTATGAGCCCGAAAGTAAACAGCAGTTGACTGTATGGGTCTTTTAAAATGAGCCAAAACCCAACAAAAGTTGTTCGCGCAATAAGCACTTCGAAGCAAATCAATTCTTCTTTCAACAATGCTTGCAGTTCGGTATCTTCAAATCTTCGGTTGACCTGCAGTTCTTTGTCTTTTAAGTCGAAACCACTTTTGAATCATCTAAACCAACACTCACAACCGTTTTGTGTTGGGACCATAAATTTCCACAAATATGTCCACGTCTTTCACTTATGTATGTCACGAGCTTTTATTTTGATTAAACAACAAAAGTTGAATTTATTTGGTTCAAGACTCCACATTTTCACCACATGAAAAAAAATATGACGCTAACTCGAAATCGGTGTTTTCAAATCATCAATCGTAGCAACAAAATGGCAATAAATTAAATTGTGAACCAACCCTTATTTCCAGCGCCATCTCTTAAAAACATAAAGAAATATTAACCGCTATACCTAATGTTGTACTGACATTTACAATATTTTTCTTAAGTTGAGAACTTTAAAAACCTAGTCTCCCAAAACCGCGATTAAATAAATTTATGGTTGTAAATGGTTTATCTATAAACGTTGATGTTAGTCTTTTTAACTGAAAACCCAAATGCACAAGAGCCAATTTAAACTCGAATTAATCTAAAATGAGCCAATTTATCGTTTTCCAATTTACTGACGTTGTCTATTATTAAAATGAACCGAGCACGTTTTTGTTAGTCGCTTTTCCTACTTGAAAATGGAACGATCAGATGTAGTTTTCCCCAATTTCTATTTAATCGTCATCTTATTTTTCTCGATTCGTCGAGAGTTATTACGTTTCGTACTTTTTACATTTTCCAAATTAGAAGCTGAAATAGAATTGAGTCAAACCTGGCAAGTCTCTAAGGGCGTCGTTTCAATTCAGAATTATTTCAATGTGAAGTGATTTTATTCAATGAAGTTGTCATGCAATTTCAGATTTCGTTGAATAATGGCGCGAATGAATGTAAATTATTAAAAAATTAATTAGGATAGAGCGAAAATGAAGAAATCATTAATGAATTCTCGTTTGCTTTCTGTGTTGACGAAAACAGAAAAACCCTTGTTTAAATATAGGGCATTTACAGTTTTATATATGGATTGTGGACACCTTGTTCCCTATAACGACAGTAAATTGATAGTCCCATAAATATCTAACTACCAAGTAGGAGTTTCTGGACGTCCTAGAAGTACCCAAAAATATGACACGGGACGAAAATTTGGACTTTTTACTTTATGAAATCGAAATGAAAAATCCCACATCAAGATATATACTTATCACCCTTATCAAGTGCTGGGGCTTTCTCCTACAGCGCAGCACCAGACGCATCGCTTAAAATGGTGCTGAGCTAGAACTGAAGTGGACGCCTTGTACAAATAGTACCTTAGTAACCATGATTCATACATATACATATACATACACAAACGAGCATTTCAGGAGTACAACACTAAAAAATCCTCAGAAAACCAACAGGTTTTTGACGAGACTAGAAAACAGAGCACTAAAGTTATCAGGCAAACTAAGAGGAAGAACATGAAGGAACAACTAAACTCTATAGAGGAGAATTTCCGCAATTATAACACAAAAGTTTATGGGATTTTCGCAAGAGAAATCCGTGGCGAAATCCGTGGATCCGCAAAGATTTTGTGGTGTGTATCACAAAATCTTTGCTTCAGAAAGCGAAATCGGAGATCAGCGTTAACCAATCAGGAGAATTGTCATGAGCTAGCACACTATTTAACTGATCTCCTCGATTGCCCTGATCGCAATCACAACATTCCCCATGGAAAATTGTATCTATACCCACTCAAAATCCCCACCACCAACAGAGGAAGAGATCCACAAGCATATTCACAAACTGAAGAATAACAGGGAATCTGGTGAAGACGGTATCACGCTGTACAAGAAAGGAGACATAACAGATGTGAACAACTATAGAGAAATCTCCTTGCTACAAGTCACTTACAAAATCCTATCAGCATGCCCTCTCCAGAGAACACAAGAATAACTCGAATACAAAATTGGCGAGTTCCAGGCAGGCTTTCGCCCTAGTCTCTCATGCACTGAACAAATATTTAACTAAAAAACAATACTGAAATACAAAGATATCAGGAACGTCCAAATCATCTGCACGTTCGTGAACTTCAAAAAAGCATACCACTGCATCGACCGAAAATATCTGTTCAACATCATAGAAAACAAGAACTCGATCCCAAAACACTACGATTGATCAAGCAGACACTGACCACTCTAAAGTGAAATTTATGGAAGACATTTCTGAACCATTCCTGATTAAAACCGGAGTACGCCAAGGAGATGTGTTATCCCCAATCCTCTTCAACCTGGTCCTAGAAAAAGCCATATCAAAATTTGAAAAAGAACTCGGACGACCTAAAAACAACATAGAAATCTCATGCCTAGTTTTTGCAGACGACCTAGCCATACTCGCAGACAATGAAGCGATGGCAACCAAACAGATAGTAGTCTTCAAGGAATGTACAGAGAAAGTCGACCTACAAATCTCTTTTCAAAAAATCGAATTTTTCTGCTCAAAAATAAATGTCCAAAATCCAAAACACAAAATACGGCAAGATAAATAGGGTCACACATTTCAAATACCTGGGCGAGATCCTCGAACCCATAGGCGGAGACAAGATAGCACAGAAGACTCGATTACAGAAGATGAAGAGGACATACAGCAAGACACACAATATCTACAAAAAGAAATGCATATCCACACACACAAAAATAAGACACTACAACACTACTGTGTTACTACTGTTAAACCAGAGATACTATACGCAAGCGAGACACTTATACTCCATACAAAAAGCGGCACAGAAAACACACCAAAAAAAGAACGCAAAATTATGAGGAAAATTATCAGTCCAAAACTAACAAAGGAAGAATACAGACTACATTCTACAAGAGCACAGAGAGAATGTCCAACGTAGCGGCGGACATAAGAAAAAGAAAGTTAAAATCCTAGGGACATATCAGTAGACTCCCACCGACAAGACTTACCAATATAATTCTTACATACATACAAGGGTTCAAGTCAAGTCAAGTCAAGAGATTGAGGACAGAAACATGTACAGAAACAGGATACATATGTGGAACGTCGCGTCAGAGAGCGAAGTTTCAGGGAGATCGGGGTCAAGGTGGACGGAGGAGAGAAAGAGAATCTACGGAGAAAGAATCAGAGAGGTGTGAAGGATCAGAAGGACCACTCAAAAATGAGTCAGAATGCTTTGCGTAATCCAACCTGGTCTATACATATCTATACATATACATCTATATATATATATATATATATATATATATATATATATATATATATATATATATATATATATATATATATATATATATATTTTTTTTTTTTTTTAATATTATTATTATTTTTTTATTTATTGGGATTTTCGGTCAGTTAATAAGTAAATTTTTTTTTATTGTTTTATTGGCGTTTCGGTTCAATAACCAACCATCCTCAGAATATTTCAATATCTAATTAAACAATTTTTAATTAGATATTCAAATTAATTTTTCAAATTTTTTAATTAATGTGGTATTTTTTTTTATTTTTAAAATTAAAAAAACGGACCTTATTAACTTATTAACTGACTGAAAGGACTGAAAGTCCCAATAAATAAAAAGTAATATATATATATATATATATATATATATATATATATATATATATATATATATATATATATATATCTTTCAGCGGTTCGACTGTACATATATATATAGGATGTCCTAAATGAATATATATTCAGGATGTCCAAAATTGTACGGACAAATCTTTACCAGCCAGTATATTCTACCGCTAAAAATAAGGATACTTTGACTTTTAAATCTTAGTTGAATAATGCGTTCCAATTGAGCTACGCCCCTCCAAATGGGGCATCCTAAAGATGGTTTTTCACAAATATTTCCGAAACCGTTTCCAATAAAATTAGGAAAAATTGGTAATTGTTGAAAATTTTGGGCGTCGAAACTAACCGTGTATTTCAAATTTTAAAATTTCATATAGTAACGAGACATAATGAAGGGTCCATTGTAAAAAGGTCCCATTCTATTTTGTACGTATTAATTTTAAACTTCAATTACAGATTATTAAAACCTTGACTATTTTACGTAAAAGGGGTACTAGCTAATAAAAGCGTGTTAATAACAACCTTCAATAAAACTAATAAGCCGTCGTTCCTCAATCGGTTTGTTTGCATGCCTGTAGGCGATTTGGCATGCTGTCGACTAAATGATCAATGTCGGCTTGTGGTATTCTCTCCCATTCTTCACGAGCAGCATCTTTTAATTTTCGCATGGTAAGACGAAGATTGTTTCGTTTCTTGATGCGTGTTTTCAGTATGTCCCAAGCATGTTCAATGACATTCATGTCAGGCGAATTTGCTGGCCACCCTAACTTGGTTATTCCCTCCTCTTCAAGAATTTTTTGTACTGTTGCTGTTCGATGATGAGGTGCGTTGTCATCCATGAAAAACAGGATTAAAACTTCCTCAGTGGCGGTATCCGTGTACCCCTCATAATATCACCTCAAAACATCACGCTCCCATCTTCAAATGGGCTACGTGGTTGAGCTGTTTTTCTTGTTGGGGTTGTCGACCTGGAGCTCTCCAAACTAATGTTCTTCGTGAATCAGAAATAAAGTCAATTTTCGCCTCATCGGAGAACATCGTGTTATTCCAGTTAGGTCTCTGGTCCACCATTTTTCGAGCCCATTGCAATCTTACATTTTTTTGTTGAAGGGTTAGTTAAGGTCTAAAGGTCTACTGCGATGCAAATTTACCACTTTCAGTCTGCCTGTTATCGTTTGTCGTAAAATATTTACCCCTTCAATCATAACAAGTTCCCTTGATACACCACTTGCAGATTCCAGACAATTTCTTCGAGCTATCATTGATATCTGCCGATCTTGTGTTACGTCATTTGTCTCTTGGATTTTTTTATGAATTTTCGATACAGCACTTTGGAAAGCATCTAAATTTCCACGATATCACTTTGATTAAAGCCCTATTGTAACAAAGCAATTACTATTGATATGTTAAAATGAGATCATGTTTTTAGGCATTTGTAAACGGATTGATTGAAAATTCTGTATATACATGCACTTATACCTGTGAAGTCTCATAAACTACATCCCCTTTGAGGTTAGTTTTTCGGTAATATATATCGGTAATAATCATGGTAAGTTGTTTTTCTTATTTCCTAGAAGTAGTACACATGGAGGTAATAGATTTTAATAATATATATATATATATATATATATATATATATATATATATATATATATATATATATATATAATACATATAATTTTAAATGTAAAAAGATTCTATTTCAATGAGCTCGATAAAGTTATAAATCAATGAATTACCTACATACTGTTACATAAAAACCAGATTTCGAGAACCTTCACCTTTTTTACTTATTGGTGCACTTCTTGCGTGGGCTGGACTAGAGTAATATTAAGAAGATCCAAATAGAGTGGGAATACAAGTACAAGCACAAGTGTAAGACCACGTACTAGTACTAATACGGATCTAAACATTTTGCCAATGGATGGCTATGAGTCATAAACTCAAATAGTCATTTTGAAAATTACTTTTTTTGTCAGCTATCGATCCAAATGGAATGAATATCATTTAAAGAAAACGTTTTTAATCATTTACTGGCGAAGAATCATTTGAAAAGAATTTATCATCATGCCAATCTTTAATTCTTGATAACAAGCTGTTAGGATGTTCATTTGGAAAATGTATAATGTAACTTCAGAAAAATATTGGCTTGGTTTTTTTTATAATACGGTTACCGATACAATACCGATTTTTTCGCAAAATTTGATCATTTGTTTCCATAACAAAATAAATTCCCTTAATCAAAGTATTGGTTATCTTGAACTAGTACTTTTTCGCATCTTTCTATCAAAGAATGGATTCTGCGCCAAAAGAACTTTTGCTTTGAAGAATATAAGGGTTATTCTGAAAGTTCGTGCTGCATCGATCGATCGGGTGGGGTAGGTCTATCCATTTAACGTTTTCCAAATAGCTTTTTACACGTTTTGTAACATGGGGCCGAGCAATGTCATGTTGAAAAATGACTTTATCGTATCTTTTGGCATATTCTGGTCGTTTTTCGAGTAATCGCCAAATGATCGCCATTAATTGATCACCAGTAATCGTTCCATCAGGTTTCAATAGTTCGTAATACACAGCTTCCCTACTATCCCATAGTAGATACCACATACACTACAGTAGCTCCCCTACTACCCCACCAAATACACAGCAATGCTTTCTTTCCATATATATTGCACACTGGCTGTAATGTTGAAGGCTGGCCTGAGCCTTTGCGCTTTGAGCTGTCAAAATAGATCCAGTTTTCATTACTCGTCACAACTCGGTGCAAAAAATCTTTTATTTTCTGCCTGGCAAGCAAAATTGCACAAGAGTTTTTTCGCCTTTCAATGACCTTCATTCCATGGAATCCATTTTACTTCTTTCTGGATCTTTTCCAATGCGTATAGATATTCGGAAACGGTGGATTGGGTAACATTCAATGCTTCTGCAAATTGTTTCAAAGTATGAGTCGAGTCTTCATCCAATAATGCTTGTAAATCTGCATCTTTAAACTTTTTCGGCTGTCCTGGACTCTCCTAGTTTTTTATAACAAAATCACCATTTTTAATGCGTTTAAGCCATCCTTCACAAGTTTTTTTGGAGGATTAGAGTATGTTCACCATAAGCTTCAATCAACAATCGATAACTTCCAGCAGCGGTTTTCTTCAAATGAAAGAAGGTTATTAAACTTCCCGCAAACCTTCTTTTTCTGGTACATTATTTGACATATTCAAAGCTTTGAAAAACTATGTTTTTTGCACCATGACAATTAAAAACGAACTGGCGTTTGATGGCATATGGTTACATATAAATGTATTAGTAACGTAATCTCTTAGCAAAATCGAAATTATTACCCGAAACACCTATTACAAGGCCTACCAAACTTGACACTGAGTGTTAAAAAAAAGTACAGTACAACATCCTTGAAAGACAACTCCAATTCCAAACAGGGTCATCATGTATTGGACTACGTATCTGTATTGCTACCAAACTGTCAGCCTGACACTGACTAAACAATTACGCCAACCAACAATCGGTAATATCTACGTTTTATACGTTATTTCAGAAAAAGTTAAATCTAACAAAACGGAAGGAATCCTGGTGAAGCTTTGTAGTAGCATTATCATGTCAAATTCTATATCTCCTTTTTATATTCTCGCCTGTGGCCTTTTTTGCATTAAATTTATTTAACTATTATATATTATAACCTATTTTTTCTTATTTCTTAAAGCATTTTTGAAATTTTAATAGCGTAAAGTTTTATAACAAAAAGAAGTTTTTGTATTCGGAAAAAATATTCTTTTAATATGCCCAATATTTTATTTCTAATATTAAAAACGATACATTTATTGGTGCAGATTAAACGACATTTAATCTGCACCAATAATCTCTCAGAAACTAAATATTATTATATAAACAGGGTGTAAGGGAAATAAATTAAAAAAAAAGTTCTTAACACAGGTCAAAACTCAATCGCCAATCGATAAGCTAATATAAGAATTATCGCGTTAAGCACATATGTGTAAAAGCTTATTTGGCAAATAATAATTAGTAATTATTTACAACGTAAACTATTGAATATTGTTCAGAATCAGCCATACCTCAGGCAAAAAATTAAAATGGCCACGTCGCTTTAACTAATTGGGATGATCCCCCGACAAAGGGTGTTAGCGACAAAAAATATTTTAGTACGAGTCAGTCTATGTATTTAAATTCCATTTAAACTAGCAAATTGTGTTCTCTACGCGAATATTTCGATAGACTTCTTATTTACAGAGAAGAGTTGCCAATCAGATTATGACTGTTTTAGCATGTTCGGGAAAATAGGTTAGGACTGTGCTAGGTTTGCATGGATTCAAATGATGCACATTTTGAAAATTAAATTTAATAAATCTAGTCATGTGTTTCTTAATGTGACGCGAATCTGAACTTTAACATTAAATACCGTTAATGTGTAAGTTTTCCTTTTTTTTTGCAAAAAAAAACAAACCGAATTTGTGTTAAAACGCATGTAATAAATGATTATAAAAATATTACATTTTATTTTCAAATACCTTAAGAGGACAATAAAACAAAGACTTAATTCTCCTAACAATTGGTGACCTTGCATGTTGTTAGGAAAATAAAATAATGTTTTCCGCTGAAATGATTTCATTTTAGACACATGTTTTAAGGAAAATTCTTATTCAAAATAATGTTGGTTATATTTTCAAAAGTTATTTTCCTTACATGCATACCCCTGTATACTGAAAATAAGAAAATCACGCATAGGTTAATATCAAATACTAGTATGATATTTTTTTATAATAATAAAATACTGGGGCATACTATGGGAATTAAAAGAGAAAAAGTAATGCCCCGGGTGAGGATCGAACTCACGACCTTAAGATTATGAGACTTACGCGCTACCTACTGCGCTACCGAGGCTGACATCATTATAGTATTACAGGCTATAAAAACAAATCTCTCCCACGCTATATCATTTATCTATTTTTTAATTAAATGAAATTATAATTTTTATTATAAATAAAATTATTTCAACCAACTTTAATCAATTTTATACTTATTACTAAATAATTTGATAATGCGGTTTGATATTAAATAAGAAGAAAACGATGTGCGTCTCGCCATCTTCAGGAGAATAGACAGACTACCCCTAAAAATCAATACTGAAAATGGAGGCCCTACCAGACAGGATTTCACGAGAAATTCCATCGTTCGAAATGTTTTAATTCTACCGAATAGATGGCGCTATAAAGATATCCTAAAGTAATTCCGGAATCTTCCGACAGAGTGGATTAACATACTATATTCTTGTGAAACTTTCAGATAATTACCTCTGGTTAGGTTATAAATTTGGCAATGGTTTGGTTCCTTATCTAATATTTTATTTGATTTGAATGGTGGAAGTTTTAGGTGAAATGAACCGATAACTTTGGTTTCCCGTAGTTCTTACGAGAATTAAAGTGAATTATTTTTGGAAATACCGGTTTGCAAGTTTATAGATTAGGACAGGTAATTAACTGAAAATATGATCGCTTTTTGAGGATTTTTTGTTGTAAAAAAGTTTTTTGTTGTAAATTTATTTATAAATATGTTTTATTATTACACAGATCGACATGATTTTGATGAGACTGATCTTTTTGCATTTAGGTAATCAATAAAACACCTTTTCACAGAAATGGCCTAGCACGTCCCATTTTCAAGTACCTCCTTCTGCTTTATATCATTACATCATTGAAATTATTTGTACCTGACTTGTACCGGACTGAACAAGGTCGTAAAAGTGGTATTTCCGCAGTATTCTACGAATCTTTATGGGAAGTTTTATTGTTTTCTATAGTTTAGTTAATTTTTCTCTCGTTTACAGTACAGTCAAGTGTTTAAGTCGATTTTACATAAAATTGCAAGTTGTAGTCGTCGATTTAGTAGAAATTCAGCGGATAAGCTTTGTTATAAATGCGAACGATTTATTTTAAAGTTACAAACTAGATGGACAATTTATTTTAAAGTTACAAGCTAGATATAGATCCGAGGAAGTCAAAAAATCCTATCATTTATATTTGAAGTGCCAAATTGGAGATTAAGATACAAGTTGGGCTCCTCATGTTTGCTGTGTGAGTTGTCACGTCAATATAGTGCAGTGAATGCATCGCAAGAAATATTCTATACCGTTTACGGTTCTTATGGTGTGGACAGAACCCACTTAAAATATATATAAATAAGGAAGCTTCTAGGTGATTTCCGTTTTCAAGAAAAATTATTTAATGTTTAATGAAAGACTGTTTTGTCTATATTTCCACTTTATTATTAATATTTGACGCATTTCGCTAACACTGTAGCTTCTTCAGAACTGACTATTTTCGATGTTAAAATAGGTATAAATACAAAACATTTCTACAATAAAAATATACAAATTTTTTAAGAAATCCACACAGATGATATTTATTGTCTGTACAAATTCAGTAAAGGGGATTTGTTCAGGTCTATTTGGTCATTTAGAAGGGTTTTCGCATCTTTGAGACGGTTTATTTCCAAACTCTCCAGATGGTTTAGTTTTTGCCTTGGTTAGGTACATGTGTAATATTTTAAATTCACTATTAAAAAGATCGATTCTCATTTAACAAATGGCATTGCCCGAATTATGTTTATGATTGAGAAAGTTTTTTTACGTATTCTTCCAATTTTTTTTTTAAAGATCTGCAGAAAGAATTAAAGAATACAAAAGGAGCTTACTCAGTCATAAACATAATTCGAACTATGCCTCACATTTGTTAAATGAGAACCATATTTTTAATAATGAATTTAAAATATTACATGTACATAACAAAGGCAAAAAGACGATCTGGAGAGTTTAGAAATAAAACCGTCTCAAAAATGCGAAAACTCTTCTACAGTGTTAGCAAAACGTGTCAAATATTATTAATAAAGTGGAAATATAGACAAAACAGTCTTGTTTTAAACATTTTTAATGAATTTCCATCAAGTAGAAGTCAACACAATCAAAAAGAACAAAAATAATTGAAAAGTAATTGGTAGCTTGGAGTGTTTTGTAAGTATAGTGAAATGATTTCTGGGCAACAAGAAAGATGAAAACTGTAAAAATCGCATAGATGAACTCTTCAAAGCCTATTAAATACTACGGTGTCGTATGTCCTTAAAAATGCATTTTTATACTCCCATTTGGATTTTTCCGGAAAATTTGGGCATATTAAGGGATGAACAAGGAGAGAGGTTTCACCAGGGCATCAGGATAATGAAAGCAATATACTAATGACCCTGGAACCCATCTATGTTAGGCAACTGCTGGTTTTTAAAAAGAGATGATGCTATAGAACACAAGATTAAAAAGTGAAAGTTTTTGTCGCTGTATAACATCTCTTGTAATATTTTTTTTATTCGCATAATCCTCAATAATGTATTTGCCTAGATTTAACACGTTTTACATTAAATAAAAATTAGATTGTAAAAAGATGCCGTCTCCTTTTCTTTACCCCGTCATCGACCCCCTGTAACAATATAACATATATACCTATTTTCATTTTCGGAAAAAATAAGGGTTTTTTTGGAGAAGAAATGCGATTAGCTTTTTTAGGACGTCGACTAAAACGAAGGTTTGCATACGTTGCTAAGTTGATTTGGTTCAGCGAGGCATACGGAGCTTATGTTCATCTGGGAGGCCACATGCTCAATCAAGAATAGAAAAGAGACTGATTCTGAAAATTGCATCAAATTTCTGTAAGACTGCAAGAGCCATTGTTGAAGAAGCTAAAGTGCAAACAAGAAGTAGTAATGTCTAAAGATTATTAAAAAAGTCTGAAAATACTCTAAAACAAAAATTGTAAAGAAAACCAGCAGTAACTCGCCTCAAGTTAGTCTGAATAACCTTCGGAGAAAAAATTGCATGATATGGACTGAGCAGTGGAAGAAAGTATTTTTTTTCTGATAAAAAATCAATTTAGAGAGGCTTGATGGGTTTCTCTTTTATTTTCATTATATCAGGAACTAAGAGTCATTTTTACGGAGACTTAAATTGGTGAAGGAACGATCATGATTTTGGGAAGTACTGGCCACAAAAAAAGATATTCCAAGAATATAAAAATATATTCCAAGAATATAAAAATATATTAACACAACAATAGTTATTTATTAATGATATTAGTGAAGCTTCGCTGGTGTTTTACCTAGATAACGCCCCCATTCGTTCGGCAACTAACAAAATGCTCATTTATGCAATAACGCAAGTTTCTGTGTGTTCCACATGAGATTGTTGAACCCAGCAGTTGGGTGTATAACACTCATTGGATGCACCCCAAAGAATTCTAACACTGCATATACTGGACAGAACCGGATCTCTACATTTTGGACCCCCCGCAAAAAATCAGCAAGGGCCCCCCTATACAAAAAAAGTCTAAATTTTTCAAATGTACTTAATCAATTATTTTGTCAATAAATATGTATAATACTATGGGTTTAACAACGCTTGAAGAGAAGTTAATAAAATTTAATTCACATCAATATAAAATAAATATTTACAAAAAGAAAATAAGGCACAAACTGGTAAGGATAAATTTTGCTTAAAATAAGCTTTGCAGTATACTTACTAAAAATTACGAGTCGAGCTTTGTATATAGAAGATTGAAAAGATCATAAGCTGAACTTAACAGTGCTATTTCAGATTGTAGGCCCATCCGAAGTGAAACTAGTTCTAAATGTAGAATGGGACGAATACCAGTTTTATATTGGGTTCAGTCCTTGCCACAATATCATCTTCTGATAAAGCAATGAATTTTTGAGGAAATAAAACTGAAAAATGTTCCGTAAAATTTTGAAAAGATGAAAAAGTTCAGTAATTTGACCATTTACAGTGTCCAAAAGAGAAACAAATACTTTAACTTTAAACTTGTGTTCACCATCAAAAAATATGTAATCTTCTGCTACCTCGCCAAAGTGCCCTTTAATCTTTGACTGTCAACTAACCGGAAACATTGCTTCTATATTCCAATTCGCAGCAATCGGTGCAGCTTCTTCCTTTACTTTGAATAAGCTATCTCTTAGCGTATTTAATTTAGAAACAATGTTTTGGAGAACTGCTGTTGCTCTTTCAAAATCCATTTCTGTACTTTGAAGCCATTTCGAAGCAACGCTCATGTTCGTGAACACTTTAGATAAATAGTGAACACTTTAGCACAGTTACAAATACAAACTGGTCCAGAAGTTTTGTGAGACGTTTTGCCTCTGATGCCTCATCCGTTTTTGGCTCTTTAAACAAATTTTTATCAGGACTTTTATAACAACATCTTAACTTGATTAAATTTGAGATAAAATTGAATTGCTAAAATTGAGCTATGATGAGATGAGCTATTTTTTTTCTTAATTAAGGTTTAAAAGAATAATAGTTTAAAATTTAATTAGTGTAGTTCTTAAATATAAAATGCTATTTCTTTTTTTCATTTATCTTTTTGGGCCCTCATCGGATCCCCCCCATTGCGGGGACCATATATATATATATATATATATATATATATATATATATATATATATATATATATATATATATATATATATATGTATGTAGTATTAGATTTTCTTGGACTGCGTCCAATGAGACAGCGGTAGCTAAGTGTCATGAGACACCCAACCGTTAGGTTCTACAATCTCATGTGGAACACACAACAACCTGCGTCTCCGCCTAAATGAGATTGTGGAACCCAACGATTGGGCGTGTGATGACACTCAGCTACTGCTCTCTCATTGGACCAGAAAGAAAAGTCCTAGAAAATCTAACACTACATATATACGCCATCCGACGGGAGGTCGGGGAAAACATGGGTTGTTGGCTGTGGATAGGATCTCCCTATTCTTGATGGTATGGTATATGTCGGCGCCCTGATGAGTCAGAGGAAAGCCCAGGACCGTGAGGGTTGGAAGCATGCTGAAGAGGCCTTCATCCTGCAGTGGATCGATACGGGCTGATGATGATGATGATGATGATGATGATGATATATATATATATATATATATATATATATATATATATATATATATATATATATATATATATATATATATATATAAGAGGGTTCATAAACATCAAATAAGGGGGAATGCGGGGGCGTAAAAGATAAATATACGCCAATTATTGAAATTTAAATAATACAGACTGGAAATTTGGCAGGAATTTTCTTCATGCGTCGTAGATATTCGTTAAAGAGGGGGGTTAAAAATCAACTCCTAAGGGGGTTGCGAAGACATCAAAGATAAATATACACCGAAATTTGATATTGTATCGTTGTAATTCCCTCGCAATTTCATCTTTATGAAATTTATAGAAAAAAATTGTCAAATAGCAGCTAAAAGCTATGGAATTCTAAAAGTAATTTCAATCATAAAAAAATGAATCAAGTTTAATTTACGCCCAGCGAAGCGGACGGGTAACAGCTAGTGATACAATAAATTAATGTGCACGTCTAATATTGCATCTGTATTTTTTCATAATTGCCATACCAGAGCAACCTTTGCAACTGAACTTTTTATCATGCAAATTTCTGATGATTCCTTGCGCGTTTGAATGGCGACGCTCTATGAAGGAAGGCAGTAGAGATCAAAAAGAAAATCGTGATTGCACGATAATATGAACGAGTTCGTAGAAAAATACAGGAACAGTAGAAATACAGGTTGAACAATTATCGTTTAAGTCTATAGATAAAATATACATAAATATTGTAAATTTAGAATAATAAATAATTATGGAATAATATAGAAATTTAATTATAAATAAAAAATAAACTGTTATGAAACAAAACTATTCACAGTTATTTTAATTTTCAAATTATTAGGGCTGACGGACAAGTGATTTTACGATATTTATATCTAAATTTTCGAAGCAATTAAGGTCTGGTTATATTGATACTTTTAATATCTTCAACCGATAACAGTTATTTAACAACCAATAATATAATTCTAATATTTTTTAAGTAATCCCCATAAATGGATATATACTAGTGTACAGGGTGTCCCCTCAACGTCAAGCCGGTGCCGGGCGTAAGGCCAGGTCATACCAGTTCTGGCAAAAATTAAAAAAAAAAACCATATCACTATGTTAAGCGATCATAAGCATATTTTTGAACATCTTGATATTCGACACGCTAGACTATATCTTTACGTACTGTGATCACAAATTTCCCAATTTTTCGGTCTTATATTTTATAACCTAACTAAGTATGCTATTAATCGCAGTCACAAATCAAAATATTAACGTTGTTAATTTAGTTAAAAAAAAGTTTAATTGGCTCGTGATTTTAAAAACTGTCTGCTAAATTTCACACTTCATTTTTTAAAAACAATGTATTATACTACTCTTGGCAAGTTTTTCCAAAAGATGGTCCTTTTAGTCAAGATTTCAAATGGTACAACAATTGGTACTTTCCTTTCCACAAAAAAAATATTACTTTTTTTTGCAAAAGGATCACATTTAAAAAAACTCATACAATAATAAATAATACTTTCAATGGCGCCAACTACTTGGATTTTCTCCAAAACGATTGACAGACTTTGCTAGAAGATGTACCACTCAATATCTACAGAGAAATGTGGTTTCAATAAGATGGTTGCCCAGAGCATTATACTCGTCCTGTACAGGATTATTTGAGTATCCCGAAAGGTGGATTGGGTGCTATGGTTCAATTGAGTGTCCTCCTCGTTATCCAGACCTAAACCCCTTGATCTCTTTTACTGCGGCTGCGTAAAAGAAAATGTGTATTCAAAACCAATACAAAATCTAGCCGAACTGCGTCACAGAATTGTTGAAATAGCAGAACAAATAAATGTAAGGAGATTCGCACGACTGGTGAAATGATCTTTTCTGAGGCGATGCAGAGCATGTATTCGTGCCGAAGACAAACAATTTCAGAATTTGCTTTAATTTTAAAGAAAAATATTGCGATAATTATTTATCATTATTACAATATTGCTTCATTACACTTCAAGTATTACAATAATTCCTTTCACTTCATTTTGATTAAGTGTTATCTTAATAAAATAATAGACCAATTATTAATTTGACTCATACACATTGCTCTTGGGTTGAGTTTTTTTGAAATAAGGTTTTTTTTGCAAAAAAAGGAATAATATTTTTTTGTGGAAAGAAAAATACGAATTAATGTCTGAATGATTGTGGCGTGTTCATATATTTTTTCTCCTTTATTTGGGTTTTTCGCCACTGTCTAAAACTCAAAAAATATCAACCTGTTCTTATTTAAAGAAAGAATCACTGGGTAAAAATAAAAAACCAAACGGAGACAAATTTCTCAGTGATTCATTTTTGTAATAAATTTGCCTAACGAACAAAATTTTAAAGATATAAAAATGTTATAAAAAAATTTACAAACTTTTAACGTTAACGTTTCGGAGGGTAATCTCCCCCGTTTTCAAAACTGAACTAAAAAATAAATTATATTAATTTATAATATATGAAGTAACGAGTGAAAGTAAATATATTATCCAATTATAAACCACATTTTTGGTATTTTGTTGTATATTGTTGAGACATCTAGACCGTTAGATGTTAGAGTAAAAGAGCCTTAGAGTTAGATGTTAGAGTAAAAGAGTAAAAAAACCTTAGAAAGGGCGATTTTAATAAATCTAGTATTTGTCAGCACGCACAGAAGATTAAAAGAAACCGCTATAATTAATTTAAATAAAAGTAACTGTATTGCTATGCCTTCGGTAGATTTAAATTCACTATGGTTCCCGATTCTAAAGAATACAATTAAAAACATTTAAATATTTGAATACACAATCAGTACAATAAACAATCACACAGTAAACATTACCTATATATATTTTTTGGTAGTATGTCACTGTCATGAAAATGCATTGTTGTCAATATCGTTGACATACAAAAAAATATATTTACTTTCACTCGTTACTTTATATATTACAAATTGATATAATTTATTTTTTAGTTTAGTTTTGAAAACGGGGGGAGATTACCCTTCGAAACGTTATCGTTAAAGGTTTGTAAATTTTTTTATAACATTTTTATATCTTTAAAATTTTGTTCGTTAGGCAAATTTATTACAAAAAAGAATCACTGAGAAATTTGTCTCCGTTTGGTTTTTTGTTTTTACCCAGTGATTCTTTCTTTAAATAAGAACAGGTATTTTTGATTTTTTTTGAGTTTTAGACAGTAGCGAAAAACCCAAATAAAGGAGGAAAAAAAATATCAATTGTATTATTTTCTAATCTTCACTAAATGGGCCATCTTAAAATTGAATTTCAATCTGTTTCTCTCTAATTCGTCGTCGAACAGAGTCACTATCTATCTCACTCTATCACATTTGTCCATCTCACACTGGTAAAGTACATTTTTGAGCACACAAAAGTATTTTTTATCATAGTATGAGCTTTTACAATATCTTTTGTGGAAAGAAAAGTGCCAATTGTATCATTTTGAAATCTTGACAAAATGGGTCATCTTTTGAAATAACTTAGCCAAGGTAGTGTAATACATTTTTTTTAAGATGAAGTTAAGTAGTTATAACATAATTTTTTTGAACCACGACTCAATAAAACTTTTTTTTTACTAAATTAAACACGTTCATTGTTTGATTTGTGACTGCGATTAATATCACGGTTATATAGAATCACTTTATAAAAATAAAACTGAAAAATTGGGACATTTGTGATCACAGCACCTAAAGATATAGCCTACGGTGTCGAATTTCAAGATTTTCAAAAATAGGCCTTTTGTCACTTATCACGGTAACATGGATTTTTTAGGCACCAGCTTGACGTTGAATTTCGGGATACCCCGTATATACCAGGTGTGGTGGTTAATAATTGTTATGTCTTCTGAAAAAAGACACTCTTAATTTGGATTGACTTTGGTAATTTAGATTGAGAAACGTAAAAAATGGTAGTAAATGCCCTGCCAGAAAAACCGGACATGGTTTGAGTTGGTGCAGTCATCAAACCATTTGTCTCTCCGTTTACATCTCCGTAATTGGTGAAGGGTTTCATGAACAGTGCGTGAAACATCGATGAAAATAAGTGATTGTCGGAAGGAGTCAAGTTTGGTGAGTACGACGGGCCAAGTGCAGAAAAGCCAGCCAAGTGTGAGTCTCTGGCTGCTTTCGCTGTGAATGAATGGACGTTGTCGTGCTGCAAAATCACTTTTCTGTGTCTTGTAGCCCATTCCGATCGCTTTTCGATCAATGCATCGTTCAAATTGATCATTTGTTGACTATAGGAGATGGCATTAACTGTTTCACCTAGTTTCAGAAGGTACACGACACCTTTCTGATGCTACCAAATGCACAGCATTGTCTTCTTTCCAAAGCGATTCGGTTTTGTGGCCGATCTTGATGGTTGTCATGGGTCAAACCCATGATCTTGGGTTTTCGAAATTTATCCATTTTTCGTCTCCAGTCACGATCAGATACAAAAAAGTCTTTCTGTCATGTCTAGAAGGCAAAATGCGCAAACTGTTTTTCGCTTTTCCATGTCAGCTGATGCGGTAACCATTTTCCTGTCATCTGCATCTTTTTCATGGCATACAGATGATACTTGCAATGGGGCATGTTCAAATGCCCACACGCGTTTTGTGTCGGGAGATTGTCACCATAAGTTTCCACAAGTATACGACGTCTTTCACTTGCGATTTTCTTTTGATTGAAGAGGAAAAGCAGTAAGTGTCACAATTGCTCTCTATTTGCCTGGAAATTCGACATACTTGCCATACGAAAAAAATATGACACTAACTCGAAATCGTTTAAACACCAACGGCGTTTTGAAAAGTACTGTCGTAGCAACAAAATAACATAATAGATTAGACTGTGAACCGACCATGATTTTGTCAAGAGATTTAAACAAACGAAAAGTCGAATATGGTTCCTTGGTCCCATCTTAAATGAGGACCAAAAAATTGTTCGCGTTGGACAGTGCAAAAACCTTATTAAAACAGTCAGAACTGTTCATTCCTGGAATCGATTGTAACTGTTGATGAGACTTTATGCTTCAAGTACGATACTCAATCAAAGCGCCAAAGTGCTACGTGGAAATCCCCAGGATTTTCCAAATTGAAAAAACAGAATTTTCAGAATTCACATTTTCAGGATTCACCATAGAAGACAATGTTGATATGTTTATACCACTCTATTTGTTTATACTACGGGAATTCATTCCACATGGTCAAAATATCACTGGTGAATATTATCTGGGTATTATGTAGCGTTTGTACAAGAGAATCGTTCGAGTGAGGACCGAATATCGAGAACCTGGAAGTTGGTTTTTGTTGCACGATAATGCACCATCCTACAGGACCATCGATGTTCGTAAATTTTTGGCGAAAAAACAATTATTCCAAGGTTTTTGTGATGATTCATGATTGTTGGTGAAACTTGAATTCATCATTGCACATCAGAGATGAACAAACAGTCAAATCAATGTGTTTCAGTCGGCGAATGTGCCCCCAAGAAGCTGAAAATGCTTCCATCGGCCAGAAAGGTTTTGTCTACGGATTTTTGGGATTCCCAAGGCATTAACTTTATCGAGTATTTGGAACAGGGAAATACAATCACTGGAAAGCATTATGCTACATTATTTGGAAACGTTTTACAAAGAGTTGAGTACAAACTGCTTTCATTAAGCGAAGAAAAAACTCCTCTTTCACCACGATGATGTACATGTTCATTCATCCCCTGTGACAGAAGAGAAATTGATTAGTTTGCACTATGAACCAATGCTGCACTCACCCTATTGCCCAGGCTGGGTCCACTTTGACTTATTCTCTTTCCAAACATGAAACAATTACTGGAAAGAAAATTACATCGAATGAAGAGATCGCCGTACTAATCAGTCCTTTTGGGAGTTATAAAAAAGGTGGAATATTGTTGGACAAAGTGTAATGAGCTAGAAAAAGACTACGTTGAAAAATTAATGGATTTTCGCCAAAATTTTCTGGCAGTTCACTATATCTTTAAGCAACTAAACCCGCCTAATAAAAAGTTGCAAATCTAAATCTATATAAACCACAATAGATCAATCCAAATAATGCTTCAACAAAGTTACTATTACGTTTTTGAATAACATATTTAATTTTGATTATGGTAATATTTTCGTCATTATCATGTATTTTTATAAACGCTTCATTTTTAAATTTTTGTATTAAATATATGCATTATAAAAAATTATTCTAAGAATAAGTTCTGAACATAGTTCTGATTTGACTGTAGGGATTGCTTTCACGATATTTGTAATTACCTTAGGTTACAAGAGAATAGTTATAGTATTAAAATTAGTAAAGATAAGATTTAACTTAATTGTTTTCATTAAAGTTTAAATTGAAATTTAGTTTAAGTATTTAAAGGTGATATTAGAGCAATCCATAACACTAACACTTTCATATACAGGGTTTTCCAAGTAATTTTTTTCACCGCTAATTTAGTAAATGTTATTAAATATTGAATATAAATATTATACTTATACAGGGTGTAAGGAAAAGTTCCTTCGCAAATTTAACCAAGATCATTTACGTCATGTTAATGAAAAAAGTTCCTTACAACAAGGATCCAAAACCTATGGGTTTGCGATAAAAAAAATACAAAGTTACTAAAATAAAAATGCAACTTCGCACGACAAAGTGTTACTTCAAAATTGCGACAGTTATTAAATTGCGTTTAAGTTCGATTTATAACTGAAAAATATATTCTACGCGAATATTAGGATATGCTTTTTATTTACAGGGAACCTCTCCAAAATTCCGAAGGAGCTAAGTGTATTCACGGATAACGATACCCCGAAGGGACGTTTCTAGATTGGTCTAATTTTCCAGGTACCTAAAAGTCCTTTGGATACAAGTAATATAGTTCCAAAATTTCAAGAATGTGGGCGGCAGCAAGAAATATGGTCCAGAAGTCAAAGAACTAAGTTTATATTTATTGTTGAATGGGATTCTATCAGAGGTATTCGAAGTATTATTCAACAAGCTGAAGTGCCACTGGATTATATATAGAACTCTAAAAGAGCAACTACTCTATCCTTATAATGTACAGATGATACAGGCCCTCTTACCCGGTTATTTTTGCAGACAGGCAGAAATATTGTGAATGGTTTATTGGCAAAAAAGGAATTAAAATTTTTCTTCAATATTTTATCTACCAACGAAGCTTCGTTCACGAGGAATGAGTGGGTATTTAAGAAGTTAATTTAATAGAACAATGAATTATTTCTCTCTATCTCTATTTAGAGCCGTTTGTTGCAGTATTTTCGTTACTTGTTCATTAATTTTAACTCTGAATGCACCATAGGCCTCACTAAATAAGTCCAGCACCGTTTGCAACGCCGACGCACTATGCGCTACATGCGCACAGTCATCCGCATACTGCAGTTTTACAATGCTAACCTCCTTTGTTTTGCTACTCCTTTGTTTGACTTGATAATAGTGATAAGAAATTAACCTCGAAAATTTATAGTGGAAAACGAAAAGTCGCATTGTTAGAGAGGTAGCTATTAAGTGTGAAAATTAATAAATATAGCAATATCAGGTGAATATTGAAAATTCAGCAAAATTGAGTATCGTTTGGCCATCAATATGTGGTTTTGAAAAGACTGAGTGGTCAAGATACATAATCTTGATCACGCATGCATGAACGACATAAAACAAATAACTGGTACCATCAACTGGTAAATCGTGGCGTTACAAGAGAATAGTCTACATCTAGCAGTGGATCGACATAGCCAGATCGTGATCGTGATCATAATAGTTAATTATATGGAATTGAATGTGTGTTCCGAAATTCTAATAAAACTGAAAAAGCAATTAAGTAAGCCTGCCAAAAATTAATTCTTTTAAGTGCCTCAACTCAAGTCGATAACTTAGTCTTAATTAAAATAATAGTGCCCGCCTCTTTACCGGAAAAGAAAAGCAATTATTCAAAAATCTAAGATGATGGTCCTAATGAAAAAGCCCTTTTTTCCTCTCATTCCCCATTTTAATAAAAGGCCGTTCGGTTTGGACTCGGCTTTTTGAAATTGAAATGTTTGACTTGAAAATTAATTTCGCTGATTTTCATCTAAGCAAATTAGTTTCATTCTTGTAAAATATACACCACTAGACAAAAAAACTTTTTTTCCTAATTCAATATCCCGTCTAAAATTAAGATTTTAAATAAAGATACTGCCCTGTTTTTCTCTTTGTCATAAATTTAGTAATTAAGGTTACATCTAAGATATAATGATACATCTAGGATATGATAACAAGAAATATATGGTACAACATAAAGGGTAGAGCAAGTATTAGGCTATTATTTTATTTTAGAGCCATTTTTCTTTGTGGTTTTTGTGACAGTTTGGGTGTAACTGTTATGAAGTGCAGACGTACAGTTTTGTTAATTACACATTTGTAATTTGTTAAATACACGCTAAAAGAATGCAGTTAAATTATTTTAATTTACATTGAAAAAATGTTTCAATAATTGCAACTGGACGTAAATTTGAGCAAAAATATCCTAATCGTCCGACGCCTCATTAAATGGCAATTTATCGTCATTCGGAGCAGTTTGAAGAATTCGTACCAGTTGAGGATAGGCACCGCATCAGATGTCCAAGAACAGTGCGAAGAGCTGAAAATATTGTACGTGTATTGTACGTAATTAGAAACTTCTCTACGCCGTTTACGCTGAATTCTAATTCATGACCGCAACCATGGCTAGTTTTTGATGAAAAATTATTGAATAATAATGGATTTTATAGTGGCTCAAATATCGCAGCTTAGATCTGCAAAATCAGGGAAATACAGAATTAGTGCAAGTGGTCCAGCTCTTTCGCTTTTCCCGCAGCTTAAAGGCACGTCCGCCTTTAAGCTGCGGCCTTTTGCTGATTTTGACGATACTTTCATCATGGAGATGCACAGATGCATCTATGCCTTATACACAATATTTGTGCTTATTATCTGCCGACTTTTGGAATTCAGAGACACTTAGACATAGTGTTCTTTAGATACGATTTAATAATGTCTTTGTATCTTCTTTTTGGACCTCCCAGATCTCGTTTCTTGCCAAAGTTCGCTAAAGTAAGGTTATGATGTTTAATCATCTGGCAACAGGACAATCTAAATGTTGATCACGTGCTTAATGACGTGCATCGGATTTTATTTTGTACGAACTATATATTTAAATTGTTATTATTAATGACTGATCGATGGAGTGTGGTAGATTTGTCATTTGCTCAATAGAAATATTTTAGATATGAATCCTGATTCGGACCTGAATACTTGTTTGTGTATTTTAATTTACACAGAAAATATAAGTTGACGGGCGTGGCTGAATATATCACGCAAAGCCAATTACCATACAAAAAGAGCATTAATCATAATTATTTGTTTAAAATGTATAAATAAAATATTTAAACATTAGAATTTCTGCACATTAAATAAATTATTACGCCCAATTCGTATGTCGTTAATATTATTAGGTAAATACCAATGAAAAGCTGTACTTGATATTGCAGTTACCAGAAGTATCATGATGCAACATCTTAACATAAAAGAAAAAGATTGTGAAAGCTTTCATTATCATCAGTTTGATTTGCTGTAACTTTTCGTTGTTCCAAATATAAATGTACCAAATTTCGCCCATATGCCAAGTGTGTAAGACATGTGTAAATAGTTTTTGATACTTAAATAACGCAGAACGTCAAAAAACGTGGAAGATGAAAACTAGAAAGCATTGCATTGCACTGCGGGAGACAATCCTTGTCATACGCTGCTAAATCTCGCACAGGAACTAGAAGTCTCTCAGCTGAGAATATTAATAGACGTTGTGATGTTGTTGTGTCATCACTCTCTAGGTTATCGGAAAAGAACTTCTTTTATCAGATCGTGAGCTGTGACGAAAAGTGGATTGCCTACGATAATCTAAAAAGGTGACTTAATCTTGTTCTAGGAGTAGTAAGGTATAAAAGGATACAGCTGTGTATATAATGGGATTAGCCGGGCGCCGTATATTATGAGTTGCTACAATCTGGTCAAATAGTTATTGCTGATCGTTATCACCACCAGCTGATTCGTGGTTTGTTCAAGACAACGCACCGCCATATATGGTAAAAAGGAGGACCACCAAGTTACAACGGGGAATTTTATTGTACCAGGCGTATTCTCCAGACTTGGTATATTCGATTTTATCGCACCAAAACCACCAATTTGTAAGTCACTAATATAGTTAGGTAAATACCAATGAAAAACTGTACTTAATATTGCAGTTACCAGAAGTATCATGATGCAACATCTTAGTATAAAAGGAAAATATGGTGAATTATTTCATTATTATCAGTTTGCTTTGCTGTAACTTTTCATTGTTCCAGATATAAATGTACCAAATTTCGTCCTTTGTCTTTTTTTTTGTAACACATGTGTATAGTTTTTGATACTTAAATAATGCAGAACGCTAGTCATTGCTGATTGTTATCACCAGCAGCTGATTCGAGGTTTGTTCAAAGGATGACCACCAGGTTAGAGTGGTGAATTTTATCATACCACGCGTATTCTCCAGACTTGATTTCTTCGACTATATCGCATCAAAACCACAAGTTTTTAATCTGGGATTCGACAGATGCCCGAAGAAGGTAGAAAGGATGTATAGATAGTGAGGGACATTACTTCGACGATTTTTCATATTAAATACCAAAAATGGAAGTTGATGACATTGATATATATATATATATATATATATATATATATATATATATATATATATATATATATGAGGGATCTACTAGTTCAACATTTATGTTTTTTTTTTAGTTGATGCAAACTCAAACCAATCGTTGAATCACCTAGTTAAAACGTCGAAGAATTTTTTTTAGATTACATTTGAATTTCCAGTAATAGCAATTTGTAGTTATGGATAACTAAAAAACGCGATTTATTACATAACATGATTCAATCCATTACAATATGTTTTAAACGGATTCAGTTATATTCAATTTAATCATAAACCGCTGAAAAATGGAATAAATAATATTGTAATACAAAAACAATCTAAACCCAATTTGTTCTTATTACTTGACACATATATAATCGTGTGAACCTGTAGAGCAGAGGTTCTCAACCTTTTCTGGACCACCGTCCACTTTACAAGAAAAAATAAATAAATCCAACTCTTTGATAATATTTAATTGTACCAAATATTAAAATATTATTGCTCATTATCTGTACATATTTTGATTGTCTATCTATCTATTAAGAATCACAAAGTATTAGTAAATTAAAAATACCATCAAATGTAGTAAAGAATTATTTATTAAAAATTTTAAAAATTTGATGAAAGAAAAGCAATTAAAAACTTCTGTACTATTACCCACAATCCCGGGTAGAGAGCTTGTATCGATTTTCAGGCCAGAACTCTTGGTATCTATTTCTGAATTTTGCTTTAAGTTCTTCGTCAGTTGGGAGTTCAATACGTTCCTCGTTTAAATTTGATAATTGCATTGTAACTTCATTTGCGAAAGGGTTCAAAACCCAACTCGGTACATTCATGTTTAAAATATTTTAGAATAGCTCCATAAAATCAGCATAAAGAACATACAAGTATTGGCAGTAAGTAAATAAATCTTCCTGTTTTGCAGAGACTGCTGATAATGTGGGAAAGTAATGATAATGTGTATTTAACTCTACATAGACACAAAAGCAGCCTTGAGGACTTTTGTCTTGACTTTTTTGTTTTAATTAAATTCAACTCATCACTTTGCAATTGTAAATTGACTATAAATTAAATTGTAAATGTAAATTAAACATACCTGTTAAGTAAGTGATGCCATTTTTGGATATAATCAGGTTTTTGCGCAGTTTTTCGTCTCTGTTTTCAAGGAACAAGTCAAATAGATAAAAAACAAACGATTCAGACAAATACCTTTTGAGAGCCAACAAACTTGCATGTGCAGCAGCAAGCGATTGAAACCTTCATTATTCTTGCTACAATTGGCCAAATAATCCATCGATCAATGAATTGTAATCTTATGGACTGCTCTAATAAATAACACAATACTCAGCGAGTACATTTGGTTCAAACCTTTTTTAAGCCCCGTCATTGCTGGAGCACCATCAGTAGCAGCTGACAAAATATTACGAATAGGATTTTTTTCTCCTGAAAAAACTTGTTCATGATATTAAATATTGATTCTCCTTTTGTATTGGTTTCCAAATACAAATAATTCGAAAAACAAATAATAACTCGACATTTTTTTTCTTCTTTTATGAATCGAAGGTATGATGCTTCGCTATTTAGTAGAGTTTAATTCATCGAGTTGAATGGAAAATTTGTTCTCTTTTTAGATTCAGACACTTTTAAATGCAGCTATAAAATATGTATGAAATCGATTGTCAAATTAAATTTCTTTAAAAAAATTTTACATACTAAATTATTAGTTCCCAAACAGGTAATCTAAAGGGTTATCCAATAAGAGTGCCAGGAGATTAAAATGAGACGCAATAATAATAATTATTACCATTAATTACCAATCTGGAATTTTTTGTTTTATCTTGAACAAATAATAGCATTATATATGCAATAGAAACTTCGTTATAGGTACAGTACACTCTGCAATATCAGACCACATAGCACAAAAAATTGGGTTAAATTATAAAGAATACAAAAATTCATATCAAAATATTCGCATTTTTAACATACAAAACAAAGGCGGCTTCAGAAATTCACTAACAGATATTAGTTGGTCACAATTGTATGACTTACCCTTAAATAATGTAAATGCACACAGGAATAATTAAATAAGAGTAATTTTTCAGTCTAATAAGAGTCTTTTTCATTTCAATGCACATATTCCTCTAGTAAAAAGAAAAAATAGTATCTCGACAAAACGATTTAAGAGAAATGGTACACTAGAAAGCTCTAAGAAAGACTTAGATGAATTGTATGTTTTAAAAAGTATATATATATATATATATATATATATATATATATATATATATATATATATATATATATATATATATATATATATATATATATATATATATATATATATATATATATATATATATATATATATATACATATACATATATATATATATATATATATATATATATATATATATATATATATATATATATATATATATATATATATATATATATAGTACGAGACACTATATTATAATATTTGACATAATAAAAGAAGAACTGGCAATACAATACAACATAAACCAAGTATTAGTAAAAATAAGTATAAATATAAATATATATCACAAAGTACACATAAAGTCAAAATATTATTTAAAAAACACACAGCAGCGATGCAGGAGCATTCTTCACCATGACAACGCGAGCTCTCACACATCGGACCGAACAACTTTATATTTGACGGATCAAAATATCGAATTGATGGGTTATCTGCAGTACAGTCCTGATTTGATACTCAATAATTTTTATTGTAGCGGTTGATGCGTTCAAAATACATGTTTTGCAGGCATGTTTGAGATACCTCAATAGGAATGGAAAAAGTGCTGTGAAAATTGGTTCAAACGTATGCAAAAGTGTATCGATCATCGTGGAGAATATTTTGAAAAGCAATAAAACCATTTTCAATGATATATATATTTGATTATATGTATTATTCCGAATACATAAATAGCAACCCTCGTATAGCTAGTTCGGAATTTTGGAGAGCTTTTCTGTAAATACGAAGCATATCATAATATTCAACTACAGAATAGATTTATGCTTTGAAATCTAATTTAACTGCACCTAAACGGTCACTAAATAACCTACTGGGAAATTATTTTCGTCGTAGTGTTCAATTTACATTATTTGCGACGTTGCCGCTAATATTGACACTAGATATTGAGTGACCTCTGACTGTATTTTAATTATTTATTATGTGCCTTTAAATACTTTATTTCCTTCTTTTGGACCATGCTCTTTCCAGTCATGGCTATTCATTACGTAGTGCAAAGTAAAATGAGTTTCCAATGATTATTCCGTGTAGCTATCGAAGTGATAATTCCTAAAGTTCTTTCATTATATCGGAAGTAAAAATGCAGTACTGCAAGCAAGTAATTTAAAAACTTATACACCGCAGGACCATTTTAATAACAAATCCTCGATTTTAATATCCTCTCCAGTCTGGTGGGGAAATAATAATCACCAGGCAAGCTGTTATGGTAGATTCATATCGTCCAATCTCTTTTCAAGATTTGTTTTCTTAATATTAAACTTTTCGTCTAGTTTTCATTGCCAGCAAGGGTGCATCATGATGCATATTGGGGAATCGCCAAGTATAATCATCGGTTTTCTATTTAGTGATAACAATGATATTTCTTTTGAGTGTCGTTCTTTATAGTCAGCGGAAATTACAAATTTTTGCAAACTTTTACAAACTTTTACTCACTACAAAAACATAAAATGGTAAATCTTATTCTAGTGCACACTTAACTTAAATAGCATCTTCTTGTTTATTTCTAATTCTAAAGAGTTTTCCAATAATAGTGTCAAAACATTGAAATGTAATAGCGACAACACCGTTAGAAATTTAAATGTCAATCATAGTCACCGAAAGAGTCAACAAACCATTGTTTTTAAATTTTCCCCTGTACGATTCCTGTGGCTTCATATTCCACATACAGCGTAATGCTCTTTTCTGACATTTAAAAAGCTTCTGCATTTCATAGTTACTCCCAAAAAAGATCACTGTATATCTAATATGGCTTTCAAAATTAGCAAAATATACCGTTTTTAAGGTAGCAATATTCAAGTATTTCTTCTTTACAAGAGGACTGTAAACAGATTTGCACAGTTTTTTTTTGTAAATGTTCTACATGGCAAGACGAGGACATATTGCAATCTAGAATTACTCTTAGAAATGTTACATGTTAATGCGTTTTTAAAGTAGTATTATTCAATATTAAATTATCATTTTTTTAAATTTTAGATTGTTTTGGCTTGAAATGTATTACATTTGTTTTATCTTTATTCAGTATTAATTTGTTTTTTGCAAATATTTTATCAATACTAATTAATTGATCAGCAGTTCTACCCATTAGTGCATAACAACATATTTGTATCATCAGCATACGCTGTTATTTCATTCCAGTTTATGTTAACATTTACATAAACTATGTCATTTACATAGAGAATGAATAAGATTGGCCTAGTACGCTACCCTGGGGCATTCCAAGATGAATGGTGAGCTCATTTGATATAGCCAAATCGTCGGTATTTTGAATTCTGACTTTTTGTTTTCGGTCCTCAAGATATGATTATATCCATTTACATATTTGTCCTCTAATATAATAAAGATCCATTTTTTTATAAAGAATACTATAATTTAATGTGTCATATGCTTTTAACAAATCACGGAATAGTCTCAAGGGAGTTCATTATTCTTCAGCGACTTCAGAGTATTTTATTTGTAAAATCAAATAAGGCTGTTTTTGTTGATCTTTTTTCTAGATATCCATGCTGGATGCTATTAAGTTGCCTTGTTGTAATCATGTAATTTAAGAGTTGATTACACATAATTTTTCCAAAAATCTCAGAGAACGAGAAAAGTAGGCTTATTGAACGATAATTTTATACAGGTGACGTTTTTTTAAATATTGGAGCAACTAAAGTTAGCTAAACAAATCAGAAAATATGCCATATTTAAAGAAGTTATTTATTATAAAACACAGAGTTTTAGCTAGTAGGTCTATTTTTCATTTTATTAAATTCATCGAAATTTCATTATAGCCTGCACTACACTTATTTCTTAGTTTTTTACGCAATCAATCAACTCACCAATGTCCAACTGTTTTAGTTGTATCGATAACCAATAACTTTGTATTTTTGTGGAAAATGGACCTTGCTGTAAATCATTGAGTAGCGCAGATGCTGGATTTAAGAAATATGTATTAAAATTATCTGTTGTTTTTTCAAGACCTTGTTCAATTTCCAGTTTGTTATTTCGTTGAAATGTTCCTTGTATATTTATTACAATTGACTACATGGTTTTAGATTTATTTTCTGATGATTATATTGTTTTTATATATTTTTTCTTGTCCATATTTTATTGTATTCTTTTTTTAATATAAGGAGCTCCGAATTGTTTGTATTTTATTTTTATCTTGGTTTCATTCAACTGGATTTCCAGTTTATAAGTATGTTTACTTTTGTACCAGACAGGGGCACAGTATTCTGCTATGGAGTAAACGACTGCTAGCGCAGATGTTTGGAGTTGAATGACAGCATGAGAACTATATCTGTCATCGTGAAATCAACACCCACCGACTTTAAGGAAATGCTGGGTTTAAACCTCCCGAGAGGCACCTGAAGTCGATTGAACAGGTTTAGAACCGGACATGGCAGATGTAATGACATGCTGCACACATGGAAGATAGCGATTTCGCGATGGGTCGACCAACTCGATGTGGATGTATAATTATCTAGGAACATCGTCTCTGGTTGTATCTCTGTGTCTATGCGCTGTATATATGTGTTTTGAATAATATTTTGACGGTATGTATGTACTTTGTGATATATATTTATACTTATTTTTACCAATACTTTTATTTTTGTTTATGTTTGTTTTTATCTGATTTTATTCCTTTTTTTGCTTAAATTCATGTGTCCAAAATTTAATGTATTGGTAGTTCTTCTTTTATTATTTCAAATATCATAATATAGTGTCTCGTACGAAATATATATATATATATATATATATATATATATATATATATATATATATATATATATATATATATATATATACATATATATTGATATAAATATATATATATATATATATATATATATATATATATATATATATATATATATATATATATATATATATATACATATATATTGATATAAATATATATATATATATATATATATATATATATATATATATATATATATATATATATATATATATATATATAGGGGGAAGCCGGTGGGTGTTGATTTCACGATGACAGATACAGTTCTCATGGTGTCATTTAACTCCAAACATCTGCGATAGCTGTCGTTTACTCCACAGCAAAATACTGTGCCCTTGTCTGGTATAAAAGTAAACATACTTATAAACTGGATATCCAGTTGAATGACAGCAAGAGAAAAACAAAATACAAACAATTCAGAGTTCCTTATAATAAAAAAAAAGAATACAATAAAATCCGGACATGAAAAAATATATAAAAACAATATAAATATCAGAAAATAAATCTAAAGCCATGTAGTCAATTATAATAAATATACAAGGAACATTTCAACGAAATAACAAACTGGAAATTGAACAAGGTCCTGAAAAAACAACAGATAAGTTTAATATATATTTTTTCAATCCGGCATCTGCGCTACTCAATGACTTACAGCATGTTCCATTTTCCACAAAAATACAAAGTTCTTGGTCATCGATACAACTAAAACAGGTGGACATTGGTGAGTTCATTGATTGCGTAAAAAACTGAGAAATAAGTATACTGCAGGCTATAATGAAATTTCGATGAATTGAATAAAATGCAAAATAGACCTACTAGCTAAAGCTCTGTGCTTTATAATAAATAACTTCTTTAAATATGGCATATTTCCTGATTAGTTTAACTAACTTTTGTTGCTCCAATATTTAAAAAAGGTTACCGGTATAAAATTATTGTTCAATAAGCCTACTTTTCTCGTTCTCTGAGATTTTTGGAAAAATTATATGTAATCACCTCTTAAATTACATGATTACAATAAGGGAACTTAATAGCATCCAGCATGGATATCTAGAAAAAAGATTAACAAAAACAACCTTATTTGATTTAACTAATAAAATACTGAAGTCACTGGAGAATAATTAACTCCCTTTGGGACTATTCCGTGATTTGTTAAAAACATATGACACATTAAATTATAGTATTCTTTATAAAAAATTGCATCTTCATTGTATTAGAGGATAAATACCTAAATGGATATAATCATATCTTGAGGACCGAAAACAACAAGTCAGAATTCAAAATTAGGACGATTTTGCTATATCAAATGAGCTCACCATTCATATTGGAATGCGCCAGGGAAGCGTACTAGGGCCAATCTTATTCATTCTCTATGTAAATGACATAGTTAATAGTAATAGTAAATGTTAACATACACTGGAGTGAAATAACAACGGATTCTGATGATATAAATATGTTGTTGAGAAGTGGAGATGTGCTGTTACACATCTGCACTAATGGATAGAACTGCTGATCAATTCAATAGTATTGATAAAATATTTGCAAAAAACAAACTATTACTGAATAAAGATAAAACAAATGTAATACATTTCAAGACAAAATAATCTAGAATTAAAAAAATTGATAATTTAATATTGAACAATACTACTATAAAAATGCATCAACATGTAATCTTTCTGGGAGTAATTCTAGATTGCAATATGTCCTGGCCTTGCCATATAGAACATTTACAAAAAAAAATGTGCAAATCTGTTTACAGTTCTCTTGTACTGAGGAAATACTTGGATATTGCTACCTTAAAAACGGTGTATTTTGGTAATTTTGAAAACCATATTAGATATGCAAAGATCTTTTTTGAGCGTAGCTATAAACTACAGAAGCTTTTTATATGCCATAAAAGAGTATTACGCAATATGTGGAATATGAAGCCACAGGAATAGTACGGAGAAAAATTTAAAAATAATGATTTGTTGACTCTTTCGGCGACTATGATTGACATATAAATATCTAACAGTGTTGCCGCTATTACATTTCAATGTTCTGACACTATTATTGGAAAACTCTTTAGAACTAGAAATAAACAAGAAGATGTTATTTAAGTTAAGTACGCACTAGAATAAAATTTACTTTTTTCTATTTTTGTAGTGACTAAAAGTTTCTAAAAGTTTACAAAAATGTGTAAATTCCGCTGACTTTAAAGAACGACACTCAAAGAAAATATCATTGTTACCATTAAATAGAAAACCGATGATTATACTTGGCGATTTCCCAATATACATCATGATGCAACCCTGCTGGCAATGGAAAATAGACGAAAAGTTTAATATTAAGAAAACAAATCTCGAAAAGAGATTGGGCGATATGAACCTACCAAAACAGCTTGCCTGGTGATTATTATTTCCCCACCAGACTGGAGAGGATATTAAAATCGAGGATTTGTTATTAAAATGGTCCTGCGGTGTATACGTTTTTAAATTACTTGCTTGCAGTACTGCATTTTTACTTCCGATATAATGAAAGAGCTTTAGGAATTAACACTTCGATAGCTACACAGAATAATGATCGGAAAATCATTTTAATTTGCAGTACGTAATGAACAGCCATGAGTGGAAAGAGCATGGTTCAAAAGAAGGAATTAATGTATTTAAAGGCACATAATAAATAATTAAAACACAGGGAGTAGGAGAAAGTATATTTGTATATTTAACCAACGATTCTTCGCGTTATTTTAAGGAATAAAGTTCCTGACAACAACCATACCAATCGGAAATATATGATAAGGAATAACATTTTAAACAAATATGTGAAAAGCATATTTGACAAATACTAATTGGTTTTTGATTAATGAATAAACTACAAATAATAATACCTATTAAAAAACTATTTTATAAATCAAGAATGACAGTCAGACAGACAGTCAGAGGTCACTCAATATCTAGTGTCAATATTAGAGGCAACGTCGCAAATAATGTAAATTGAACACTACAACAAACATAATTTCCGAGTAGGTTATTTAATGACCGTATAGGTGCAGTTAAGTTCGATTTAAAAGCATAAATAAATCTATTATGTAGGCGAATATCATGATATGCTTCGTATTTACAGAAAAGCTCTCCAACATTCTGAACTAGCTATACTAATACAAGGGTTGGTATTTATGTATTGGGAATAATAATTAGAAACAAATATTTATCATTGAAAATGATTTTATTGCTTTTCAAAATATTCACCACGATGATCGATACACTTCAGCATACGTTTGAACAACAACTTTCACAGCACTTTTTCCATTTCCATTAAGGTACAATAAAAATTATTGGGTTTCAGATCAGGACTGTACTGCGGATAACCCATCAATTCGATATTTTGACCGGTCAAATATTGAGTTGTTCGGTCCGATGTGTGAGAGCTCTCGTTGTCATGGTGAAGAATGATCCTGCATCGCTGGTTGTTTTTTTATATCTTCAAAGGCTTCTGACAAACAAATGTGTATGTACCATTCAGAATTAATCGTTCCATGATTCTCTAATAACACTGGCGATTAGTGACACTATTGTTGCTAATTCGGTATACATAAATAACAACCCTAGTATGCGGGCAGCGATACTCACGAAAACTGCTTCGAGTTTGGCAAGTTCCGTCCAAGTTTCTCAAAAACTTTTGGATAGGGATAGTATTGTTTCAAAATTTCTAGAATTTGGGTGGCCGCGAGAAATCGGCCCTGAAGTCAAAGAACAAAATTTAAGCTTGCTTGTTTAAAAACATTCTACCAGGACTACTCACAGTGCTTCGTCAACAATTTGGAGTTTCCCACTGGATTGTACATTGAAGACTAAAAGCGCAATTACTTCACCCAAAGAGTTTATTGGCCAAAAACAAAGGAATCGAAATATTTTATTCAATTTTTTATCAACCGATAAACATTTTTTCAGCAGAAATGGGATGATGTACTTCTTGAACAGTTAATTTAATAAAACTCTCAACCCTGTGTTTGTTAATGTGTCGTGAATTGTGTCGTGTCTTGAAGACATGTCTCCACGCTGACAAGATGGACAGCGATCTAGAAGTTGACGCCGCTGATAGTCCTGTTTGAGCAATACCTCTATTTCATCAGTAGAGCCCAGTCGTTTTAGACCCCAGTTATTTTCGAGCCTGGTCATTTTAGTGCCTGGTCATCTTGGGACACAGCCATTTTTGGACCCAGTCATCTTAGTCCGTGGGTATTCCGGACTACAGACTTCTTGGACCCAGGTCATTGTAGGCTCCAGACTTCTTGAAATCCAAGCGTTTTGAACACTAAACTGTTAAGTAATGGACCATCTTGGTAACTGGACAATCCCTAGGCTGGATAGCCGAACAGCACCACAAAAGGACAAAGCCAGATATACTTTATTATAGATTTATTAATATTTTCATTAATATTCCTCACTGATTATACAAATCATAATTCGTCTACCATCGTTTCATAACTCTATATAGTTTGATCACATTTAATCTAATTTAGGTTAATTTAAGATAATTCATTTTAATTTTCTTTATTCGCTAGACAAGAGCCCTAACACTATAAGAATGTTTGTTTAAGATTGAACCTTTCAGTTTATATTCTTGGTTAGATAGACTAGTTGTTACATTTAATCTAATTTAGGTTAGTTTAAGATAATTCATTTTAATTTTCTTTATGCGCTAGACAAAAGCCCTAACACTATAAGAATGTTTGTTTAAGATTGAACATTTCAGTTTATATGCCTGGTTCGATAGGATAGTTGTGGCCCTAGCAGTTAGATCATTTTCTTTTGTGCTATAATTGTTTATTTTTAAAATTTTTGTTTATTATGTTGGTCTATGAATTTGTGTTTGTATGTATTAAATAGTTATTACCGTTACTGAGTCTTTTTAGTGTAAATAAACCTTTTCCCAGTTTTAAGGTTTATTTTTTTATCTTTTATGATTCATGAAAACTGGGTGGCGCTATAATGACGTGCCTGAGCAATCCTGAATGACTGCCGTCGCTGTAACTTTAGTAATTTTTAAAAAAGTTTACATTAGAACCTCAAGGGGCCAATGTAACGAAAACTCAATACCTTAGATCGTAATAAACACGAAAATCCAAATAACAATTGGTTACGTTGCCAATTGTTTAAGACATTTATGACCTTTCCTGAAAAATTCCGACCTGTCTTCCGGAGAAATGATGGATATGGCGTTTTGGATATGGTAATGGATATGACGTTTTGGATATCCACTGCTCTATATATGTTCTAACAAAAATGTTTGCTCAAAAAGATGTAAAAATAGATTATTAAATTTACAAAAGTACTTATTCTTACAACCTGTATAATAAAATGGCTGTGAATGATTGAAATAAATAAGTTTTTAAAGCTTTTAGAGTATTTAACATTAAAGAAATCCTAATTGACCACAATTTTCTAGGACCCCTTGGCATATTTTTACCAAATTAATCGACATATGAAAATATTTTCCAGTAATAATGTCAGAAGTTTAAAACGTAATAGCGGCAACACTGTTTGAAATGTAAATGCCACTCATAGATTGCTGTATTCCGTACATTTTGCTAATTCACGAGAGAAAATTCTGATACATGAAATGTGTTGTAGTGCAATTGGAAGGCGGCCCCCTCTTTGGGGAAAAAAAATCTTCACCGAATGAGCGCAATTCTTACTACTGGGTTTATGAATAAACGCAACTGCAACTGTATGTGGACCAATGAAAATCCGTAAGTAATTCATGAGTTACTTCTGGAAATCGTATTATTGTTAATTATGAAACCTATAGGAATGTGCTGATAATAATATCTTTCGCATGAAATGTGAATATAAAGCATGTTTTCTTTCAACAAGAGGGTGCGACTTGTCAGACATCTTGATACACAACCGATTTATTGAAGGAAAAGTTTCCTGGATGCGATATTTTGCGAAATGGTAATGTCACACGCATTTGGATTATTTTTTATGGGAATATGTTAAATCTCTGGTTTATAAAAATAAACCGCGAATAATTATTGACCTTAAAGCAAATATTCAGACCCCCATTGAAAATATATCACGCGATATGTGTGAAAGAGTAATCGAAAATTGAGTCTCCAGAATGCATTTCAGCAGGTTAAGTCGATAAAGACATTTGAACGATATTATTTTCAAATAGTTATTTGTTATTCAAGAGTAAAGAAAAATTTCCAAATTATCACTTGTAGTTATCATTGTGCCTCATCTTAAAGTTCTGACTCTCTTATTAGACAATAATAAGGTGTGTTAAAGGTAAAAGGTAAAGTGTTAGGGTTAGAGGCGCATCAGGAACTAGGCTATTTAGCGACTGGACCTACAACTTAACGTGGGTTCCGAACCATGGTCCCCAGCTTCCGACAAAACAAGGCCAGCACCCCCCTCAAGCTATAATCTTTGGTTATGTGTCTACCCATAAGTCTATCAGGAAGCCTACCGACTGGCGAGTGACCAACGTAGAACACTTCTCAGAAGGCATTCGGCCTTACCCAGCCTTTAACTGGCGTGACTGAGGGGTAATTCGTAGTCAGATTTTACACTCTTGCCTAGAAACAATCACAAACATTTAGGAAGTAAACAGACAGAAGAAAGAAAGAAAAACAACCATCCGAGCTCTGGAATCGAACCAACTACCGCTCCAGTGCGGTTTCGGCACAGCAGCGGCAGGCCACCGCTCTTACCGTCCGCACCAACGCGACCGGCAGGTGTGTTAAGGTGTGATATCTTTAATAAGATGTGATATATCACCAACAGTCCCTCATTAGTGATAAAGATTATTCCAACAAGTGTGTCAGAAGTTCGAAACGTAATAGCGGCAACACTGTTTGAAATGTAACGGTCACTCATAGACCGCTGTCTTCAGTACATTATCTCAATTCACCGTGGAAAGATACTCGAAGCTAACTGAAGTAAACGTCTCACTGAAGTAAGT
Organism: Cosmopolites sordidus; assembly: GCA_031761425.1. Taxonomy (NCBI): domain Eukaryota; kingdom Metazoa; phylum Arthropoda; class Insecta; order Coleoptera; family Curculionidae; genus Cosmopolites; species Cosmopolites sordidus. The sequence continues at coordinate 132,268 of JARFXV010001951.1, forward strand.
TTATTGCAGTGAAAGAGGATTATAGTGAAGGAGATCAAATAAATTTGAATAAATGAAAAATACTTGATATTTTATTAAAAAGTGATCTTTACTTTATTATAATAGTAGTATATCATAACAATTTTTTCAGCATGTTAACAAATATTGTAATAATAATATATAAATTAAAAATAAAATATCCTATAAAAAATATAATTTCGGAAATTATCGCTTCATATAAAAGTTATTAAAACGGTCTTCTATACATCGTTTAAATAGAAACAACTACCGATGCTCCACCATTAGGCCCTTCTATGCTTCGGCTGGACACGTTTCAGACACAAAAATCAGAACAAATGGAAAGTTGATTATAGGATTTGAACAAATCATTGAAATAATGACACGAGGGACGACAAAAAAGGTTTAAAGGGGAGACCTGGATTCCGAGGGTCTGTAAGGCCAGAAATAAATATAATCTGTTCTATAGAGATATCTCCGGGATTTTCTTATACAGGATGAGTAAAATAAATGTTGTTTTTACTAATAAAAATATTATATTCACAAGAAACTACTGTGGAAATATTTTGGCGATTATATGTAATAAATGGGAATATATTTCATACTTTATGTATGAAATATTAAAGTTTATCCTATTGAATAAAAAAAAATGTATACTAAAAGTTTAATTCAATTAATATATCCATCTCCATCTCTCATATAGCTGCATAATCCCACGCTCATATAAGTTCTGAGGTTTCTGGTTAAAGAACTTATTAAAGAGTAGATGATTTCTGTTTATAAATAGTGTATACAGACTCTTATTGTCCACATTCTGTTGATTATTCACTACAGCCTCAAAACTAGATTCATAATATTTGTTAGTAACATAAATATATGTTAGCTTCTTACTTTTCTTCTCCCTTGCTACAACCCATCAGTGAACGTTAACTCCGTTCAACTTTTGTCTCCATGCGGATTAAACTCCAACAGGCCCTTTGCAGTAGTTCTTCAGCATCTCGTCTTATATTGTCCTATCACTGTGTCTTTGGTGTACCCGTCTTTTTGTTAGTCCAATTCACTCCTCCATGGTTTTTCTTGAAATTCAGCTTTGAGGTTTTTTCACTATGTGTCCCACCAGTCTGAGTCACTCAAGCATAATATAATGTAAAGGAATGATATGCCATAATAATTTAGCTTATCTCATTTCTTATGAATCGCTCATATTGCCCCTTCTGCCACTCTACAGGCATCTGCTCATTATTCCCGATATTGACTAGTAAGTGATGAATGTCTTGAGCTAATTCTTTACTTCAAAGCTTGAGTAGTTTTGAATATATGTTGTCTATGCCGGGAGCTTTATTACTTGTGAGTTTCATTAAACTTCCTCCACCTCCTGCGACAATGGTACTTCTACCAGTGGTTACCAGGATTACATTCATAATCTGAATCCTATCATTTTGATCTTTTCTGGTGCTTCCGCTTAAGAGCGTTTCAAAATAGTTCTTACATCGCTCTGTATATGTTAGTTAGTAACGTGTCTTTCAAATTGAGCGGTTTATAATTTCTGAATAAAACATGATGGCGTTGTGAATTTGCCTAAGTCTATTCTCATTTTAGAAGTGTAATGAATGACATTTATAAAAATGGAGTCGTACACAATACAGCAACGCGTTAAAATTGTTGCATTATTTTATGAAAATGGGCGTTCAGTGAGAAATGTTTGTAGAGAATTAGGTGATATTTACGGTTTGCACAATCGTCCATTTGAAAGCACAATCAATCGAATTGTTCAAAAATTTCAAGGAACTGGTTCGTTAGAATATAAAGAACGAAAGTAGTCGTAATGGGTATTTACAGGTGCATATTGATTTGGTACGTGAAAGTGTTGCTGAAGACCTATAAATTTCTATTAGTTGACTTTCACAACAATTTGGACTAAGTGAATCCACAACATGGCGTATTTTACGAAAGGATTTAGCTCTGAAGGCATATAAGGTTCAAATAACAGGAACTAAAGCCATTGGATCATTAAAAACGCCATGCATTTGTCAACTGGATCAAAGAACAAACAGATGGTTTTCCTTAAAAAATGATCTTTTCAAATAAAGCACATTTTGAAATTGGTGGCTATGCTAATAAACAAAATTGTCGCATTTGGGGTAAGGAAAAGCCACGATTGGTTCATGAGAAACCTTTACATCCTAAATGAGTCGCTATTTGGGGTGCATTATGGTCAGGAGATGTAATTGGGCGGTATTTCTTTCAGAATGTTGCTCCTGAAGCTGTAACTGTTAATGGTGTTCGATATCGTGATATGATAACTGGATTTTTGTAGGCTGAATTGGATAATATTAATCTGAGGACATGTGATTCCAACAGGATGGCTCTAACCTACCTCTATAATGAAGCAATTGATTGAAAGAAAAATTTTCTGGACGAGTTATTACAAGAAACGGTGTGTTAGTTGTTGTTAGTTGTCTACCAAGATCACGTGTTTTTACACTGCTGAGCAATTTTTTTTTGGGTTATGTGAAAAGTCAGGTCTATAAAAACAGTCCACAATCGATTCCTGAACTAAAGATTGAAATGATTAGAATCATTGGTGAGACAGAGCAACGGTTATGCCAAATGTCATCCAGAAGTTTAAAAAACGAATGTACGTCTGTGGGAGTTGCAAGAGGTAGTCATTTGGCAGATAGTGTCTTTCGTATTGAAATATCATACACTATACTTCAATTATCCATAAAAAGTTTTTTTGAATCAACGGAAATTCTGTTTTAATCAAGATATAAAAAAAACCGCTCAATTTGAAATACCCTTTATTTCGCCATCTGCGTCATTAACGAAAGAATATCTAGAGCGAAAGCTTTTTACTGTATTAATATGTTGTCAATTATTTTTGTCTCCTGTTTGCCATATGCTTATTGTATCTCTTCTATTTGAGTTTTTAATAGCTCGCTTTTTTCCTTTTATATATAAATTTAATGTTTAGAGAAACTACACTTGAACATTAAGCTAATTATTCCTGAACTTATTCATTCATCATTTTATATTTAACACATGTATTTTGTATTTAACATACAATAATATTTAGTTTTTTAATTCCGGACTTTAAGAATATAACGGACTGATTTTTTTCACATAATAACTGCCCTGTAATGCAAATTGTTGTGGTTATTGTAATATCCTTTGATGTCGGAAATTAATATCATATAAAAATGATTGATAAGTTAAATAAACAAAAAGAGTATGGTAATGGCTGTTTTATTACTATGCGATTGTCAGACTATTAGATAATGTGGGTATATTTCAAGCCACGCCATTATTCCCGTGGGAAAAAAACAGTTTCAATTTTAGTTGCGTTGCAATATATTTTGAAGGCTTTCACAGCCCAGAGCGTTACATTTTTATTTTTGCTAAAAAATCCAGGATTTAATGTTAAAATACTTCACGAATCGATACATATTTTAACAATAAAATATAATTTAATTCAAAAAGTTCTATTCATCGAAATTTGTATGGTTTGTTTTTCTATAGTTCATTTTATTATTTGATTAAAATTTGTAACTAGACAGCGAGGGATTCAATTTATCACTTTTTGTTAATTTCGAAGTATTCCATATATGTATACTCACCAATATATACTTTTTATACTGCTTAAACAATAATAAATGATGGTTTTACCTGAAACAATAAGTTCGAATTAATGATAGACTTCTACTGGGTGCTAAAGTACATTATAAAAATTATCAAGAACACTTAAATCGTTCACAGGCATTTTCTAACCAAAAAGAGGAAATGTTTCCCTTTTATGTTTTTCAATAAGTGTAGTTTGGTTATTTAATCGACCACTGAATTATCGTCCACTAAATAACTTAAAAAGGGTTTGGATGCTGGGTTATTTGAGGCGAGAATTACACTCATTCAAAATGTTAGACACCCTATAGAAATTTCCCAAAAATAAATATAATTAATTTTTATTATTCTTTTGTAGCGTTCTTTTTTTATTTGTTACAAATATAAGTTAAAATATTGGAAAAGTCCTAGTTTCTAGTGTAGTACATTTATTAGTACATTTATTTTATACAGATGTAAACATGAAGACTACGCAAATAGTTGTTTCAGCGTAAGAACATTAAATTCTTTGTATAAATCAACAATATGGAATCTGGGATTTTTTTTCTAATACAAAACCTTGAAGGATTCCGCATTTTACGTTTATTGACTCACTATAATATTTGAGACCTGATTTTGATGTATGATGAAATTAAACTTAGAATAGTTCTTCTTAATCCATAGTTTTCAAGTTTAGTACACAATAATTCATGACTTATGGAATCAAATGCTTTCTGAATGTCAAGAAATATTCCAATTATATATTTACTCTAGCTAAGGTACTCACAAATATATTTTGAGGCATTAAAGAGTGCATAAGATGTGGATATGCCGCTTTGGGAACCATACTGTCTCCTAGACAACACTTTTGTCATACATGTTTGTCAAGGTAGGAAACCAATCGCACCTTAATGCAACTCTCAAGCATTTTAGATATCGTTAGAGTTAGTGAAATGGGTCTGTAGTTTTCCCATACCTTACTATCACCACGCTTATGAAGAAGAATAATTATAGCTTCCTTAAAATTTGATGGAAATTTACTTTCAGTGAAACAGAGATTGAAAATATGCGTTATTGGCTGAACAATATAATTTTTTATTACGATTAAAATTTTATTAGTAAGTTCATGCTCAACAAAGCTATTGGACTTTTTTAATTTATTCACCAAGGACATAATTTCATTATTACTAACTGGAGTTAAAAATATAGATTCATAAACTGTTAATCATTTATTAGTCACAAACCCATTTCCACAATCGCTTTTCTTAGTTTAATTATTTTTAAATTTTTTTCTTTGATTGATACCAACACTAGAGTAGTGAGAATTAAATTTATTTGCAATATCATTCTTATTATAAATATCATCACCATTTTCATCGGCTTTACAATATGTTTTTATCAACATAACTATTATTCGAAGTTTTATTAATTACAGTCCAAATTTTCTTAGGATTAGATCGGCAATCATTTATCTCCTTTTTAATATAAATTGTTTTAGCAAGCTTAATTACAGAATGAAGCATGTTTCGATATTTAGTATATTGCAGCCGAAGGGCAACATTATCAGGATATTTATTTGTTCTATTAAACAAAGTTTATAACTTTCTAATAGAAACTATAATTCCTCGAGTGATAAATGATTTAAGTTTTTTGAATTTACTGTTTATTCTTCTTAATATTGACGAATTAATGATAGCCACAGAAATAATCTTATAGAAATATAAACTTCACTCTCATTAAACGTCGATGTCCAAGATTCTTTACTTAAATTCAAGTGAAGACTTTTATTATTAAGAACTTTATAAGTATCAGTCCATGTTTTCACAACCTTATCATTTTTCTTAATACTATCAATGTCTCTTTTTGGTCGGTCAGATATGTAATTGAAGCCAATGAAGGAAAGTGATCAGTGCTATCATATGAAATCACATAACCTTGACAATCAAAGTTGAATATACCTTTCAGAAAAATATGATTAATACAAGAATGTATGATTGGATAAAAACCAAATTGGGAAAGTGCATTCAAATATTTAAATACATAGCGGATTTGTTCCCTTATACTGGTGACGGGTTTTTCGGTCTTCTGCTATACTCTTGTGTTGGGAACCAGTATACGAGCAAAACTTCGGTACCTAGTCTCAGTTGTTTGTGAACGTTCAATGTGCATATATGGTTTTCTGCTTTCAAAAATCTGTTATATAAAAGGAGATAAGGCGGTTTTTTTTGTTTTTGCTTGTAAATTATACAATAAATAACTAGCTTTTATAACAATTTCAGTACAAACTAAGAAGACCAAATTAATTGTATAGAAGGTTTATCTGCGCATTTCTTAACAAAAGTATCCATGGAAGACCCCGGCAGCCGACCGCGGTGGTTTGGTGGGTTAGTCGCCTGCCTGGCAATCCAAAGGTAGCTGGTTCGATTCCAGCGCTCGGATGGGTGTTTTTCTTTAATTCTTCTGTCCGTTGTTCTTCCTTTCCTACACACACACACTTATATACATTCACATATACATACACACCCCCACACATATCCACTCCTAAATGTCTGTGATTGTTTCTAGGCCAGAGTGTAAAATCCGACAACGAATTACCCCTCAGTCACACCAGTTAAAGGCTCGGTAAGGCCGGACGCCTTCTGAGAAGTGTTCTACGTTGGTCACTCGCCAGTCGGTAGGCTTCCTGATTGACTTATGGGTAGGTACATAACTAAGGGTTGATAGCCTGAGGGGGGTGCTGGCCTGGGTTTGTCGGTAGCTGATTACCGTGGTTCGGAACCCACGTTAAGCTGTAGGTCCAGTCGCTAAATATCCATAGATGCTGATGCACCTCTAACCGTAAATCCTTTCGTTTTTAGACCCCGGCAATGCAAAGCAAAGGCAGTGCATGAAATGTTGGAGAATTAAAATCGGGTAGTGAAAATTTAGATATAAATCTTAGGTTGTTTATTTAAAACTTTATATCAATTACCGGCTACCTCAGTTAAATATAATAAATTTATTTTATTTCGCAGAATTTGGATTTGGATATTTTTTTATTTTATTTGGTTTATTATGTTGTGTATATTATAATAAACTTCATTTTTTTCTATAAAATCTTACTATAATTTAACTACTTAATTTATTATTATAAATTAATAAATACTACAATTTAATTTTAAAGTATTCATTATCTTTGGTAAAAGTAAATTTTAACAAGAAAAGTGATTTTATTTGGGAAAAAAATATGAAAACATTAAAAATTGCTAGATACACAACAAGATCGTTCGCGAGACGGGTTTTGCCGTCATCGCGTTTTTTCATAGTTTCAAAGTATTATATTAGTTTATTACTGACCATTAGAGCAGAAAATACGAAAAATAAAATTTAGTCAGAAGGAAATGTTTTCAGAATAAACATCCCGTCAATGGTGGTGATGAGGGCTAATATTGCCGCCGTGTTGAACGAATTAATGGCAATGATCCGGCAATGCAACGTGTAATGAGAAACTGGAACTGGAGTGTTTACAAAGAGACAGAGATCATCTTGCAGACATCTCTGTTTTTACTCCTTTTCATTCTTTCAAATCTTAAAATATAATTTTACCTCCCAATTAAAAGTTTCTATCCCCAAATGTTGAATATAAAGCCTCACCTTTAACAGGCCATCATTCTTCCTTTTTGCCCTAAAATCGTTCGCATTTCACCCTATAATTTTACCTAATGACTTTTAAAATAACCGCGGCGTGTCAGGCGCGCCGGTCCTTTCCTGCTGCCTCGAACTTTTCTGCCGCTATTCCTGCCCGCTGCTGCCGCCGTTCCGGCCTATCTTAACGAGCATCTTAATATCTACTTGGCGTGTTAGGTACCAATTAACAATTTTTACTTAAAATCCGTATTATACGGCACTTACTCTTTTCGGTTTAAGGGTGGCCTCCCTCAACTGCGCTCTGATTTTGATGTTCTTCGACGACGAGATGACTAATGAAACTTGTTCTTTGTTGAAATAAGTTTATTTTATTTTGAAATTTGGACATATTTTCAATTTGTGATTGTGAATTTGAAAATTTGGACATATTTCAATATTTTCAATAATTGCTGCAATAGTACAATGGAAGAGATACTTGAAGCTTAAAATTATAATAGTGGTATTGATTATAGTGGCATCGCAAGTTAGTAATGAAGGAATATCTTAAAATTAAAAAAAAAAAAATTATAACTAATTCTAATGATATAGGATGAACCGATGTGCCATACGATGTTGCCAATTGTTAGGACAATAAAACAATATTTTTCACGGAGATGGCTGCGTTGCGGAATCGTTAGTTAAATTCACGAAAATTATTTCCCTTGAATGAAATTATCGTTTAATAATAAATTATGATTTTTTAGAAGATAAACAGTTTTATGCAATACTTGCAATAGATTCTTTAAAATTAAACTTATAATTTATTTCTTTTTTGAAAGTATTACGTTTTTATGGTAGGCTGTTTTATTTGCGACTTTGAAAAATTGGAAAAATAAATCGAACAAGGAATTTAACTGAATACGAGGTAATGCGAGCATGAGTTTTATTGAACGAGGAATATTGTCAGAGTTATCTTGTCAATTTGTTAGACAAACATCGTTCTACACTAAGTCGTATGGTAAGACGTTTGACTGAAGTAGGAACTTACTCCAGAAGGCCAAGGCAGGGGCGAAAACGATACATTAACGACCGAGATGAATGTTTTCTTAGACAATATGCTTTAAGAAACAGGACTGTCACTAGTTCTATGATGAGAAACGAACTCGAAGCTACCCGCAATGTCGCAATTTCTTCTAGAACAGTTATAAGACGGTTAAATGAAGCTGGATTAGACAGTAAGAGACCAGCTACTAGAGAGAACATAGTTGCTAGGTTATGTTTTGCTCGAAATCATAAAAATTGGTCTGAGGACGATTGGAAACAAGTTTTCTTCATAGATGAAACTAGGGTTAGCCTAAAACATCCAGATGGTTGTGAGCGAGTATGGCGAAGACCAGGAGAGAGGTTTGCTACTTGCAATATCTCTGCAAGGATTCCATTTGGCGATGGTTCTGTTATGTTCTGGGGTGGCATCTGCTTTGATGCTCGTACCCGATTAGTTCCTGTGCTTACGAGATCCATGAATGCTGATTACTATCTTGAGAATATTGTAATAAAACATGTGATGCCTTTCGGCCATCTTTTGGAACCCAGTTGCTTGTTTATGCAAGACAACAAACGACCTCACGTGGCTAGGGACGTACTCGATTATCTTAATCAAGTTAGTAAAACAATTATACAATCGCCACCAAAGGAAATGTGATACGTGATATTCCAGTAACTAGAAACCTGAGACAACTTGAAAATACAGTTATCCCAGAATGGGAACAAATTCCTCAAGATTTTATCCAGCATATATGCATAGAAGCATGCCTAGAGGCACAAATACTGTAACCCGAAGTAGAGGAGGCAACACACGCTACTAGTGTCCCAGTTAAACCATTAATTTCTTTTTTCGTCATTTCATAATTTCAACGATTTTGTTATTAGATCTTAACAATAATTTTAATTTAAATCTTATACACACATATTGTAGCTAATTCACTTTTAAAGTATCCGAAAATGTTTTTTTTTAACTTTTAGTGCAATCAATGTCCATAAAAAATTATTAAAATTAATTAAATATAACGATTTGTATGATTTATTATGTTGTGTTGTTGCGTTAATTCTGTCTAGGAGTGTGTATATATATATATATATATATATATATATATATATATATATATATATATATATATATATATATATATATATATATACATATATATATATATATATATATATATATATATATATATATATATATATATATATATATATATATATATGTATATATATATGCATTTTGTTGATTGTTTGACTGGGGACGGGCCCACCTATCCCTTCCATTGGAGGGCACATGTTTCATCTCTTGATGTTTAGACTCTTCAGGGTACCGACATGTGTTCTCTCGTCAAGTATAGGAAGATCCCATCCACAGTCAACAACCCATTTTTTTCTTTCGCCGACTTCCGGTCGGATGGCGTATATATGCAGTGTCAGAATTCTTTGGACTGCGTCCAATGAGACAACAGTGCTAGGTGTCATCAGACACCCAACTGTTGGGTTCCACAATCTCATGTGGAACACACAACAACCTGCGTATCCGCCTAAATGAGCATTTTGTTGATTGTTTGACTGGGGACGGGCCCAACTGAATTAAAACGTTATTTTTATGCACATTCAAATACATCAGCTTTCAAATAACTCAATGACAACACAATAATGATGGCTCCTCTCAAACAACACAATTTTTGTTTTATTTCCTAGACCTACCATTGCTATGTTAGCTTATTTTATTTCTTGCCATCTGGAGATTATTTTAGTTAGTGCTCATTGTTCTAAAATGGAATAAAATAAAAAATAAAAAAACTAAAATAAAACTCCTATAGAGAAATGTAATACAACTTTTTATATTCCTCCTTTTAAGATTTGTCAAATTATGTTAAAAACATACGGTATTGGTATTTAAAAAAATATTGATTTAGTAGCTACTGAAGAAATCTGACAACATTGGAAATCATTGTTTATACATTTTGCTTAGTCAAGTTGTTTCCTACAACTTTGGATTTCGAAATACTAGCCTATCACTAAAATAAATAATCCAACGGTATGAGATTGTATGAACTTTCGGACATGATATTTCGGAAATAACGCGTCCAGGAAACTTTTCTTGCAATACATAGGAATATAAGAGGAAATATTTTTAATATTATTTATATCCACGTTTGTCAGTTTAAGCCAAAGATATTCTGTTACCATATTCCTATGGTGTTTACCACTCTCAGTAACACGATTAACTGTAACACGATTAGCAGTAACACTTCAATTGCTTCCTTAGTAGGGTCTCTATGTCACCATGAAAACTATATCTGGCACCGTGAAATCAACACCCATCGCATAGCTCCCCCCTCTGTGTAATATTGTGCCTGCGGAACTGCGCAGGTTGAAGGCAGCGAAAGAACTATGGGACAGAAAACACGATGCAAATATATCAAAATTGCCCATATCTAAGGACCTGAATAACCTGCCACGGTATAGGTTGAAAAATGGCGTAGAAAATAATGAAAGTTGGACATTTCTCCTTCAAAACAACTCTACCAGGAATGTCGACCTTATTAATCTGCGGGATAAGGAAATGCTCGGTTTGAACCTTCCGCGAAGCACCTGGAGTCGATTGAATAGGTTTAGAACCGAACATGGCAGATACAATGACATGTTGCACAAATGGAAGATGGCGTTTCCCTTGAATGTGACTGCAACGACCCATATCAAACAATGAACCATTTGGTGAACTCAGAAACCAGGCCTTTTGAGAAATCTCCCAGGTGGCCTACGTGAATTCAATCATGCCACACCAACTGCACTGAAATGGCTCGACGATGTCGACGTGGATGTATAATCGTCTACATACATCGAATGAGTCATTTTTATATATTAAAGCAGATTTGGTTTGATGAAAAACATATATTTTACTATAGTTTTGAAATTCTTTGATTTATAAAGATTTGGTGGTTGGTTCCAATACTGAAACGTCTAAATCTCGGGATGAGGTTGTGCGTTTAGCTGAATTAGTAAAAATAGGTTTTGATAATGAACCACCAAGGATTTATTTAGAATATTTGAAAGGGCTAAGATTCAACAGCAGTGTGTACCTATTTAGACCTCACTCTTTGTTTATCCAATCCTGTTTTTTGACGGCTAAGCTCAATGACTCTTTCTATTCTTTTTCATCATATTTCATATTATCAATCAGTTCCCATTTTATTGTGTCTTAGGATAAGTATGTTTTGAATGTGTCAATGACAATGTTTCATGTTTTGAATCATCATTCATCAGTCATCATGTCTAGATCACCACTAATCTCATTTCCATCCATTTATCGTCTGCGGTTGAGCTTAGCCTGCAAGGTCTGTGTCTAAAATTTCTCTCAGCCCTCTACTACCCCTCGCAGGGTTACAATGGAATGTGATGGATAATAACTACTACCCCTGTTCTGCGGAAGCTGTATTACATAATGCTGATCATGCTCAGAATCAGCACTGTCAAATTCTGTTGGGCAGGGTACCACGCCACAAAGCCTCGGCGAAGCCGTTTGTTTTCAGGGGCAGATTGGAAATCCCCTTCAACAAATCATACAGAAGATGAAGCAAAACGTTAATCCGCAGGTTGGTGAGACTTTCATTAGAGCCTTCGAGGCAGTGCGCTTTGGAGGGATAGGATTTTGTAAGGCAGCTCGGATGTACGGTGTGAATAATCGTACATTGTGGTTGAAGTACACAAAGAGGGGATATCCAAATTTTTGACTGAGCATTAAAAATAGGAAACCTGCTCAATCAGAATCAGGCTCCAAACCCTGAAGAGGCTCCTCCTACTAGTCAAAGCATGGAGAATGAACCTATTTTTCCTAAACAGGAACATTTATATGCAGCTAAATCTCCTAGTGTTGCATCGCCTGATGTGGTACTTTCTTCAACGGCAAACACGTCGATTTGGGTCCTGTACTTCATCGAACAAAATATCTCGATTCTTCTTCCATCAACGTGTCTCAAGCCTTGAGTTTCCAAAGTATTAATTTTGAACGAATGTGAAGTTTTTAATGCATTTTTAATTTAGAAACTATCAGGAAATGTTAAGGTCGATTTTTCACAGTATGAGTATTGATCTGACAACTTATTTTTTCACTTGGTTTAAGTTAAATCTTCACGTTGCCTAAAATGAAAAAGATGTACGTTTTCTATTGTACAGTACATTTTAAATATAAAATGTATTGTGACTAGTGATGGGAAATACGGATCTTTTTGGAGAGTCGGATCACCAGTTTCGAATCAATTTAAAGATCCAGATCCCTGAGCCGGTTCTCGGATCCTACTAAATCTTTTCTCGTATAACTGGTTGCATAACTGACTTGCATAGTCAGATAAAAAAAATACTTTACGATTGTCAGTAGTATACAACATAACATTTTAATTTCTGAGAATATCAACACGCCCGAATATGAATTCTTTTTCGTATGAATTATTAAAACGCTTCGGTATAACATTGACATCCAAAAAGCAATAACTCACTCTCTCATTTGGAAAAATTTTGAAAACAATGTAAAAAATGTAAAAAATTTCAGAAACCCTACGTCAGCAGCCATTAATGAAATAGAAAAATATTTAAATGAGCCCTTATTAATCGATCGACACGAATACCCCGTAATATGGTGGTTTCAAATAAAAAATATTTATCCAAGACTATATAAATTTGTCCAAAAAATGTCTTATGTCTACTTCAGTGCCATGTGAAAGAATTTTCAGTAAAACTGGTCAAATTGTGACAGAAAAAAGAAGTCGATTGAAAACTAAAAAGATAAATTAAATCATATTTTTAATGTAAATATGTAATTGTTTAAAAATTTTAATTTTTAAAAATTAATTTTAAAATTTGATGTACTTATTGTGATGTGTCTTACCTGATGTTGAACTTTATATTATCCTAATTTAACCTATTAATAATATTTAATTAATTATTATATTAAATAAATTAATTTAAATAATTAATTTATTTAATATATTTTAATGTATATTATATATATATATATATATATATATATATATATATATATATATATATATATATATATATATATATATATATATATATATATATATAAATCCATGTGAGCCATATGCTAAATACATACAAAAATGTAATTGTTTAAAAATAAATTTATATATTTAATTATTATGTGTATTATTCTATATATTTATATATTTAGGTACATAAAACAATAATAGACTGCAAATTTTAATTGCAGTACGCCGCAGTACGGCGACTTACTGGTCGGTTTATTTTACCGGTTTATTATTACGGAACGGTTTATTTTGCATTACGGATCCACGGATCCTTTCCCCACGGATCTTTTCTCTCACGGTTCACAGATCAACGGATCTAAAAAAGACCCGAGACCCGAGACCCGAGACCCGAGATCCGTCCGACCCGACACGACTACTACTAGCTTTTTATATGCGATAGGTGCGCACGGACGCAGGCAACACACACCACAAGATACAAGCCATATTCTCTGCGTTATAGAACAAAACTTTTCTGTCCTTGTCCTTATCTAAGATCCAACAGAACCGAGAACCGCCTGGGATCCGAGAGCCGTCTGGGATCCGAGACCCGTCTGAGATCCGAGACCCGTCTGGGATCCGAGAGCCGTCTGGGAACCGAGAGCTGTCTGGGATCCGAGAGCCGTCTGGGATCCGAGATCCGTGTATCGTAATTTTAGGAACCAGTTCATTCGGCTCTTTTAAAAGATCTGAATCATCTTTGAAGAATCTGAATCACAATGTTCTGTTTGATAAAATAAATAAAATGAGACTCTCAAAATGCTAAAGAACGACTAAATTTCAAAAAAATATATATTTTTAACAATGAATTTTATAAATTGTTTAGAATTCGTTAAACTTTATTTTTCTGTGGTAGTACTTTGGTACTATTTAAAAATTTGGATCCACTTTGATAGTTATTTTATTATTTTAAGTACTATCTGTATACTGACTTTCCTAAAAAAATCTGTGAACAGACACAGTGCTCAAACATTTGAGTATATTTATAATATAATTTTCTGTTTCTTGGAATCTCAATATATTCTTCCTTCTTCCATAAGTTCCCACTGTTTTTCTTCCAAAAAGTTTTACTGAAAAATGCAAGAATTATAACACTAAATTCATCACTAATGTATTCTCCATCATTTTTCATGATCTGCTTTCACCTTTCGACCTAATTATTGATGCCATTTCATCAGAAATCGACGGACTTGAACTCGAAGAAATTGCTAAGCTAGTTTTTAGGGTCCTCATTGTTGGCGAAGGTTACACCACTCATTTGGTTGGACAGCGAGCGGAAGAGTGATAATCGGTTGGCGCAAGATCTGGAGAGTATGGCAGATGTGGAAAAATCTCTCATTCGAGATCAATCAGGGCATCATTGAGGATGTCTACTGTTGTGACTGAGCAACATGACTTAGCCTTCTCGATTCTCGAAAATTAGTTTATATTGGATTAAAGCTTATAACTTAATAACAATAATAAGTTTATATTAATTAACGTTTTATTGATAATTTTTTTTAGTTTACGATAAATTTAAAAATTGTAACATTTCATAACAAAAATTTTAATTATTCCACGTGTGTCTCCTACTGGTACATACATACGTATTATTTGACATTCGCTGGTTGGATCTGTGTGTGTATGCGTGGTATATGTATGTTTTTTTAATGATATTTTGACTTTATGTGTACTTTGAGATATGTAGTAACACGAATAACATTAATAAGATTAACAGTAACCCATTAACAGTAACACGATTAACAGAAAAACGATTGCAATTATCGTCTTCAAAAAAATAATGTCCCGTCACTTCTTGACTCTAAAACCTGTACCAAACAGCGTATTTGTGAAGCTGAAGAGGTAGCTGTTATGTTTGTTCACAAACCCGTTGTGCTAGAAGTGCGCTTCGTCAGGAAAGATTATTTTTCCTCAAACTGGGGGGTTGCTTTCCAACTGCTCTAAAGGTCATCGTTTATCGTTTATCTTTCCATGGTGAATTGATACAATATACTGAACACAGAAGTCTATGCGTGACATTTATGTTTCAAACAGTGCTATAGCTATTACGTTTCAAAATTCTGACAGACTTACTGGAAACTCTTTATTTAGCACATGCTTTAAGTTTTGCAACAGGGTGATTTCTAAATTGAAACTTTTTTTAACTGCGTATAATACTGGATAAAAAAAATTAATACCTTTTTTCAAAGAACTGAAAGAAATAAATATTACCATATTAATTTACAGTTATACGTAAAGTTGGGCGCGACGTACCCAAGAGACGGTGCATGCGCGTAATAGTGATAAAGGTTTTCCTTTGATAGTCTCACCAACCCTTTCTATGTGATCAATAAGTTCTTCCCATGTTTTAACTGTGGTTTTAAAAACTATGTTTTTCTTGTAACCCCATAAAAAGAAATCACAATAGTTCAGATTTGGAACGAACCGATTTGGAACGAAATTGGAACCTACCCACTTATTAAGAAAAGTTCTGTCCAAGAACACCCGCGCTTCACGCCTAAAATGGGCGCTCCTTCGTGTAAAAACCACATGTTCTTTCTGACATTCAAAGGCACATTTTCTAGAAGACCGCGAAGATAATTTTGTAAAAATTCGTGATAGTTTTCGAGATAAAAGCCCAACAAGAATACCGTTGACAATTGCTGCCCAGACATTGGCCAAAAATCTATGTTGAAAATTAGTTTGCCTAGAAGCATGATGATTATCAACTGACCAAAAATGAGTATTGTGAGAATTGTGAATTCTATTTCAGATAAACAAAGCTTCGTCAATATCCAAACTGTTTCTGGTATAGTTTTGATTGGTTCCATGTTGGTGTAAGAGTCAGTAGAATAACTCTAAACTATGTTAAGGTGGTATTGTGGCTCTAAGGCTTGGACTCGTTGCACATGAAATGGGTATAATTGATTTTCCCGAAATGTTGTAAAAACTTTTTTTTGACTCGGTTCAACTTGCCCGGATATTTCGTAAGTACTAGTTGTTGGGTCTTCCTCGACAATATTCAAAATGTATTCCTCCTGTAATACTTTTCAGGTACTCTCGATCTTCCCGCGTGCCCTCCACGATGTTCCCTCAAATCACCGGTGTCTCCAGCTCTTTGTACAACCCGAATACATGATTTCGGTAATGGGTGAACCCAAAAAGGAGAATGTTCACCGTATAGCTGAGCTGCAACATTGGCATTATGAAGGCACTCTCAAGAAATTAACAGTATGCCAACTAATTCGCTATTCTCCATTTTCCATTGGCCATTTTTTCTTTCTACAAATCTAGGTCGAAATCCACGTTAAAACTGACAATTAAATACAAGATAGGAAACTAAAAGGAATGTATGATTCAGGAAAAAAACACGATAAACATTAGTTGTCTTCTGTTCTTTAGAAGTTGCGGGAGATCGATTAAATTCGTTAAAATTTAACCGAATAAAACCATTTTTTACTTTGTTATCTATCACTTTTATTAATAAAGTAAAAAATTGTATGATTCGGTTTAATAAATGAACTATCACAAAGTAACGAACAAATCAATCAATAATTTGTTTAAATTACTTTAAAGGTCGAGTTTGCATCTTTTAAAATTCATTAAAGGCTCTAGCAGCCTAATTTTTGAGATAGTTAAAAAATGGAATTGGAAAAAATTATTATTTTATAGAATTTTATACGCTGTTAAAAAAAGGCTCAACATTGGAGTATTGTATAGTATATTGTCAATACTTATGAAATATCTAAGAAAGTTGCTAGTCAAACTAATAAATATCCAGAAATATTAAAAAATACTATGAAATATGAAACGTATTTTCTGGATTATTTAAATCAAAACGATTAGACTTAATATCAGTTACAAAATTGTTAACTTGAAGATTGTTTTCTTGATTGGTAATACTATTAAATGCAGAGATAATATCGTTTCGAATAATTTACCACACAGCAGGAAGAAGGACGGTAGACTCATCGGGCTGAATTGAAGTGAGTTTACGACACCAATATCTTAACAAGTTACGTTTGCCCAACTTTATTATCGATTTATTTGTAGTTGTGATCAAAACGGATATGTCAAACCTCAACCGATCTCCCATAAGGCAGAAAAATAACCCTCCCTTTCAATGCGAATGAAAATCAGATTTACGGCAGTACTCGGGGCAGCTCCTTATTTATTTTTGCCGTAATGGGCAATTTTTCCGTAACATTGAGGCTAGACTGGACGAGGGGTTCTATCCTGAACCGCCACGTATACATCCCCCATCCCTCTCGGACCATTCCACTAGACTTTTCACGTTTATTACATGTTTTATTAGACTTTTTATTGCGATAGTAGCGGGTGGTTATATTTTCTCCTGTCGCGCTTTCGTGGACAATACACACGTACGGTTCCACTCAGGCCAGTTTCATATATAGATTTATCAAAGAAATATAATAACAGTTTTTTTTTGTTTTAGTAGTTGCACCACGAAAACGAATGACGTTATGGGAGTTTTATGGCGGGTCATGTAAGTGCAGCACTGTTTTTTCCTTTTTCTGGTGTTTTCTTCCTATAGGTATATTTCATTCATACAGTTGCGAAATATAAAAGAGGCGACAATCGTTTTGAAAAATGGTCGTAATACAAAGTAATATCTCAATAGCTCTGGCGTACTGCGGAATTTGTTTTTGCGTAACAATGTATGCATAAGCTATAATAATTTTAATTACAAATATAAAAATATAACCTGATAAAATATTTTTTTAGTTTTAGTGCTTACTACTATTTTTTTTTGAGAATTTTAATTTGCCTTTATAATTGAATATATTGTAAGATGGGAAGGATGAGATTATATGTCTTGTAATATACAACGATATGTAATATATTATTATGTTGACAAATATAGGTTGATTTTTTTAGATAAATAAATGAACAACCAATTTAGATGCCCTGAAACTATCTAATTTGGGTGAAATAATATTCACTGTAATTAATGTTTGAAAACAATTTTGGATAACTGACAAAGCGCCATACAGCTTCTAACAAAGCGCATTCGGTCAATTCAATTTCAGACCACTTTTTCAAACAACTGGAGTCTTATGTCCGCCATTGTTCGAGTTATGTTGGCTTCCAACGCGTCAATAGTTGCTGGTTTATCGGCATAGACCCAAAATTTAACATAACCCCGAAGCAAATAATCTAAAGGCGTTAAATTACATGTCCGTGATGATGAAATAATTTTCTCACCGAATTGTTCCCTCAAAAAACCGATTGTTGCATTGGCTGTATGACATGTGGCACCGTCCTGTATCATTCATTGATATCATTCAAATTCGGAATTCAAAGTCGAATAACAAATCCCAACTTCCTCCGAACGGTGACGAATTTATAAATTTGGATTTCCATCAACATTGCCAGCAACAGTGGCGATATTTTCTTGGCAAAGCGCAGTTTTTGTCTTGGGTTTGTTTTAATATCCAGCAGCGTGAAATGCGTTTGAGATTTGTCGATAATTTGGCGAATACATCGCTTGATGCAACATAAAATTCACAAAGTGCTTTATAAGGCGCACAAAATACTGATTTGGATAATACATTTTGACAGTTTGCAAGAGTTGCTCTGATGATAAGGAGTGCATGAAGATTTGCCAGATTATACTGAATAATTTTGACAACCGAAAGCGCAAATTCACAGTTCGTTTGACAGCGACCCCTATCGGAAGTTCTGACACACTAAACAAATCACCCGTTATATCTCTTAGGATTATTTTTCGTGACATATTTACTTTGATCCGTTCTTCTTTCTATATGGTATATCGAACAGCAGTGTTTTGCTTTTCAAAACGCTCCTTAGCAAATATATTGAAATGATGTGTGCTGTTCGTATACGACGTGTGACTCTTAAATAACGAGACTGATACTGTAAAACATTTTATTTTGATTTCGTACATATTTAATTATTATCACCTTCAATATAGACCCCTCCTCTATCTCTACAACGCTCCATGCGAATCTTCCATTGTTCTAAACAGTGCTGGAAGTCTTCTTCTGTCAGCTCCTTCAAAACGCGTAACGCTTTCTCTTTCACAGTTTCAACGGACTCGAATCTTCTTCCTTTTAATGGAGATTTCACCTTAGGAAACAAGTAGAACTCGCACCGCGCAAGATCCGGCGAATAAAGCGGATCTACACTGGGATGCTGGGTACTTGGTTAGAAACCTCTTGACAGACAATGCGGAATGAGCCGGCGCAGCGTCTTGGTGTAGAACCCATGACTTATCTTTCCACAATTCGGATCGTTTTTTCCTAATTCTTTCACGGAGTTCAGCAAGAACGTGAAGGTTCTAATGTTGATTAATAGTTTGACCTTCAAGAACCCAGTGAAGGCACACAATCCCATGAATATCGAATTTTTGGCTCTCGGTGAATTTGGGCTCTTCCAGTGCATGAATTGGCGCTTCGTTTCAGAATCATACGTATAAAACCACGATTCGTCAAATGTTGTTATCCTTTCCAATAAGCATGAGTCATTTTCAATGGCATTCAAAGTGTCAGTACAAACATTTTTGCGAGCTTCTTGTTGTTCAAACGTGAGAATTTTAGGCGCACCATTTTGACACACTTTTTTGCATGTTAAAATGGTTATGTAAAATTTGCCGTACACATTCTTCGTTAATTCCTACAATTTAAGCAATCACACGAATATTTAACCGACGGTTAGATCAAACCAGATTACCGATTTTGCTATCGATATTGCTATCCATTTTTGACGTGAAAGGGCGACCCGGGCGTCGATCATTTTCAGCGTCTTCTCAGCTATCTTGAAAACGCTTAAATCACTCAAAAATACGTGCACGCGATTAGCATTCATTGTCATACACTTCTTTCGATAAATTATAAGTTTCAGTAGCGGTTTTTCCAAATTTTAAGTGAAATTTCATAACAATTCGTTGCTCCATTGTTATAATTAACATTTTTCCGGCGAAACAAAAAAAAACAACTCTAATTCGAACGAAGGCTATGGTTATACGGATTGGTTTACAGAAGCGAGAGGTACTGCATTCGAAATAGAAGGCTTCACGCTAAACAGCTGTTGGTCGCTAGCGTTTGGTGCATGAATACTTCTTCTGTAGCAGCGTTAGTTTAATGGCCACTCCTAGTATTTTACTTTTTATTTCAAATGGAAGCAGTACATGAACTTCGAGTCTACTTCTCATCAAAAGTTATATCTTGTATACAGCTCGTCTAAAAGAAATGCGACTGTTCTTATTTATAATTTACATAGTTTTAATTGTTTATATAAATTATTTATTTATATTTTTCATTATTCTTTAATATCCATTATTCTCACTCTGGTAGCCGGCACGTTTCTGAATTGGGGAATATTAAGCTTGTTAAGATTATTTTCCAAAATATTTTCGACTTTTATTCGTATAAATTGATTGTCAATGAGTTGACAGAAGGGTTTTCTCAAAAACGCCTCACATTTACTCAAGCAATGCTTGACAAAGCCTCAGCTCAAATGGCCAGAGCATCCTTGAATGTTGTTTGAGCTGCATTCTTTAACTAAGCGCTTCCTCGCCTTAGCGATGTCCCGTAATTTCATCGGTCACTAAAACCTTACTATGTGTGATTTTTTGTTTGGAGGTACACGAAATCACGCATTTTTGAAGTTAAGACACACTGGTAGAACTGAAGACCGCTATACAGAATTGAATAGAAAAAACGATGGAAAGAGTGGAGGAAACTTCCAAGAATGGGCTTCAAAGATATGTTAGTAAAACTGGCCATCACTAAAATTACATTATTTTCCGGGTTTGAAAGTATTGAAAATGGAATGTTACACTAATTATTTTTATGTGGATAATTTTTTTTTAAAGAAATTAATGGAATTATGCTTCTTTATACTTAGTGCATTTCGGCACAATGGCAACAATGGTGTGGTTAAGCGCCATTTAACACATGTATCGTAAAGTTTGACATTGTCGACTGTATACGTACTCAGAACGTTTTGTCATATGAACGCTATTTGTGTTGTTTAGTGACTTGAAAATTTCATTTCAGTCAGAAAATTGGATTAACTCGTGAGAATTTTCATGCGATAATTTACCACGACTGAATTATCTCAACAACTGTGCATCGATCAACTAAGTTCGACTTTTGGCGATGAAGCATCATCTAAAACCACGCTATATCACTGATTTAGTGAATTTAATTGTGTCGTTCGCTCACGGACGAATTTAAAGAAGGTCGTCCAAAATCGGTTGTTGTGCAAGAAAATATCGATACTGTGCGCGAACTGATAAAGCAAGATCGTCATCTGATTTACCGTGAGATTGAGGGGCATCACTGGGCATTAGTTTGACAAGCATACACAAGATTTTACATAATCATTTAGTCAAGAAAAATACTTGTGCACGTTGGAATCCGCACAATTAACAATGGCTTAAAAAAGAGTCGTGACGATTGGTGTAAAGAAATGCTCAAAAAATACAATCATGGTGCGTCAAAAGCCGTGTATAATATCTACATCGCTGACGAATATGCGTATGAGCCCGAAAGTAAACAGCAGGCGACTGTATGGGTCTTCCAAATTAGCAAAACCCAACAAAAGTTGTTCACGCAAGAAAAATTTTGAAGCAAACGGTCTTCGAAGCTGTTTTTTTGTATAAATGGAGAGGGAATCGTGGAACGGTCAATTCTAAATGGTGCACAACCATTTGTTTGCTAGAAGTCTTTGAAGAAATAAGACAAAACAACCAGCGACGCAGGCTCATTCTTCACCATGACAACGCGAGCTCACACATCGGACCGAACAACTCAATATTTGACCGGTCAAAATATCGAATTGATGGATCATCCGCCGTACAATCTTGATTTGGCATCTAATAATTTCTTTTTGTTCCCGTACGGGTAAAATAAACTACGTGGTCAATGATTTTCGGCGCTAGAAGAAGCGGTTGATGCTTTCAAAATGCATGTTTTGAAGATACCTCAATCGGAATAGAAAAAGTGCTCTGAAAATTGGTTCAACGTACGCAAAAGTATATCGATCGTAGAATATTTTGAAAAACAATAAACCATTTTCAATGATAAATATTTGCTTTATTATTGTACCGGATATAAATAACAACCCTCGTATTCATTTCCTTTAATACTTTTTTTATTCTCTTAAATAGTTTCAATTGATTTTTTTTTGTGGACTTTTTCATGTTTTCCTTCCTCTACAGTTTTGTTTGTCTATAATTTTGCTTTGATCAAATTATAATCAATTTGATCAAGAATATATATATATATATATATATATATATATATATATATATATATATATATATATATATATATATATATATATATATATACAGCAGATAAAAATAAATACGTTGAAATAAAAAGCAATATAACCGAAACAGTAATTATGAAAATTTGACCAAAAAGATCAAGTGTAAATTGGGTGTTTTAGAATCGTCAGATTACGAAACACAGGATTTTGAAACAACCGTGGGGGAATTGAATTGATAATTTGGCAAGGACACTATAAAAATGATTATATCATCATTACATATGAATATAATCAACATATTTTAATGTATCCTAAATTGTATTCCAGGTATTTGAAATTAAAAATTTATCTAAATGTCACATACAATTCGGAGATAGCCACCAGATGAATGATAGTCAGCTAATTGAACTGTAATTCAATACTATTTGTCATTATATTGGTCTGCCTTTCAATTTGCACTGGTACAAACATTTGTATTTTATTTTACAATATCAGAATAAATATCAAATAATGTTTATAAATAATAAAATGTTCTTATATATCATTTTAACACATAATTCAATCAAGATCTGCAAATTATTTTTAAGCGAATGTTATATTCTAATTAATACGACATTATGGGAATATTTTCATTGAATTTGTTTGCTCTTTTGAAATGGAATTCTTCACCGCAAGATAAATCCATATATGGCATGATTTCTTGCACTTAAACCAACATAGACCTTTAAAGCTTAAATTAGTAAAGCAAAGGGAATAGCGCTGTATCTAACACTTGTTATTTCCCACACTAAAGAAGTTACTTTCGCCAGATTTTCGGATTATATCCCTCGACGTAGTAGCGAACCGTTGTACTTTATGAAGATAGGATGGCCGAAATAATATTTGCACTTTCAAAGTTAAAAATAACTTAAAATATCATACAATAAATTTAGAAAAACAACGTTAAATACATCAAATTTTGATATCTCTATTATAACAAATATATTATTTCTAGCTTTCGTCCCATTATATATCCTATATATAAATAATAAAAGGTAAGGTAAAAAATGAATGTCTGTGAGTGGAATGTTAAGTTAATTGCTAATACTTGGATATGTTTACTTTATCATATTATTTTTAGCGTTTTACGTTTAGGTTGAGAATGTCCATTGTTATTACTATTAATAAGTACTATTTCACAAAAGGTGAAAAACAATTAAGTTTTAACATCAATTAGGAAGCGTAGCTCTACTAAAAGGGTTATCAATACTGCAGCTTTGGATACAAGTTCTAATCATGACACCATTTACATTATATATGAACAATGTAAGTATTCGTACTAAGAATTGCAGAGAAGTTTGTCTTAATCCCATATGTAGTTTATACGTAGGTACTCACAGTTTAATTCTCATTTTCAGGACAGCATGTAACTTTGAATTCCTTACATGAGCAATTTAATAATGAAAAACAACTGTTTGATGGATCCCGTATTGTGCAACGTATTGAAAGAAGTAGGTTTTAAATGGAAGAAAAGATGATCTAAGACGAAGACTTTGGAACTTCCAAACGTTGCCCTAAAACACATAGATTTTTGAGAGGTTATATGAAGGAAAGAAAAGTAGCTTTGATCAAGAAAAAAAAAGGATCAAGCTTACAGAAAATGAAATAATGAAATGGTATGACAGATAACATATACTGAAAATAAGTGATTATATTAATGAAAATATAACTGTATGCAGATATTTCATTGGTTTTTCTATTTTATACTTGCATATTATATATCAAATAATGTCATTGGTAATTATATAATCTTTTTATTTTAATAATCATTCATATATTAAAAAATGTCGATTGTTTTTAAACGAAGCATTTTAGAATGTCCTGAATCTATCTAGAGGTACTAAATCGACGACACTTGCAATGCTTTGAACATTTATTATAATTTTTTAGTTATTGAGATAGAATCTTGTAACAAACTGGGAGAAGAGATATCCCTCTGTAATTGTTTACATCCGTTCTATCTCCTTTCTTGTGTAGTGGATGGATTAGAGCATCTTTCCAATCTTTCGGAATCCGTTCGGTTCGCCAAACTTCTTCTAGAATTTTTGTTATTTCCTTGATTGCATCTGGACCAGCAGATTTCAAAAGTTCAGCAGTGATTCCATCTTCACTAGAAGCTTTGTTATTTTTAAGTCGCTTGATTTGCCTAATTATTTCATCTTCATTTGGTGGTATTGAATCTGGGTTTGTTTGTTTAGGATTTAGTGTTGGTAATTTGTTTAAGAGCTCAGGACAGTTTAATATTTGTTCAAAATATTTCGCAAGTTCTTTGGAATTGTCTTGGTTATATAGAGCTAATTGTCCGGTTTCCTTTTGGAAGCAAAGACTTTGGGGTTGATGTAAAAGTTTCGGGTGTTATTTTTTTGAAAATCTTTTTCTATTTCATTAAGTTGATTGTTTTCATATTTTCTTTTAGTTTGTCTAATTAGCTTCGATGTTTCTTTTCTTACTTCCAAAAAGATATTAAAATTTATTTCCGTTTCTTGACTGTTCCAATCTTTGAATGCTTTACTTCGGCTTAATACTGCTTGCTCGCAAACTTCGTCTCACCACGGATGTTTTCTATGTTTTTGTAAAGAGACCGACTTTAAGGCTGTGTTAATAATTTTTTGTTTCAATTCTTGCCAGTTCTGTGCTGGTTGTTTATCAAGCTCTTCTGTTAGGGTTGGTTTTATATTCGTAGGGTCGAACTTAGCACTGGTAGAACTTAGAACTGGCATTAGAACTGGTATTAGCAGTCTCTTGTGGATAAGTTTTCGAGGTTTTAAGCTAAATTTGATTCTAGTCATGTAGAGATCCTTATCTATGTTAGCTCCTTTCCTGACTTGAACATTCAAAATCTCTTTATAATTGGAGTACGAAATGGCAACATGGTCAATTTGAAATTCACCCATGTACGTGTTTGGGCACTTCCAGGTCTTTTGTTTTGTTATTTTTTTCTTAAAATGGGTTGACATTGTTTTTAGATTAAACTGCGAACATAGTTCAACCAATCTTCTACCATTATGGTTAGTACATTTATGAGCGAGAAAACTGCCGACTGTTTTCCTGTACTTTCTTTCTTTCCCTTATTGGGCGTTGAAATCGCCCAATAGGATTTTTACATGGTTAGCGGGAATTTTAGATATAGTCCTAGAATTTCCTATATTTATAGTCCTATATTTCCTAGAATTTCCCAGGACTTATTTACTTTTTCAGGATTAGATTCATTTTCTTCGTTAACTGGGAGGTGTGCATTGATTAATGTATAGTTTTTGTTAGCACACTTGAGGGACAGTGTCATAAGTCGATTATTTACTGGCTGGACATTTGTTATAGAACCAAGAATGTTTCTTGAGATAGCGAAAGCAACACCGAGATATGGTGTATTTTTGAGAATTCTTTTATCCGTTTTACTTTTAAAAAGTCTGTAGTTGCCGAATTCCAAATCCTTGCAAAGCTAAAATTTGGATTTTTTGTTGATTCAATCTTCGCCCCAATTCGTGTGATTTTTCCTGGGCGCAGGAGAGAATTGATATTTACCGCTCCAAAGAAAGTTTTTGTTTTCGGTTTCAGACGTTGGCCAGAGGTCTCTGACTCCCTCTGAAAGATTTTGCGTTTAAGTCCGGACGCCTTAGAATCCGAAAGTCCGATTGTACCGCTGGCAGAGGATTGTCTACCTCCTGGGGTAATTTTGTAATTACTAGAACGCTTCATCTTCTACTTTGAATTAAAGGTTTGAACCATGGTGTTGGTTTAAACCATGGTGTTGGTTGAACTAGTGAACAGACGCTGACCACTCAACCACTTGATACAAGTCAGACGCTAAGTGGATTTAGTTTTTGTTTGCCTTGGTTCGGGGCTGCTTATTTTGAAATATTCGCAGCTGTTCATTAATAACTAATGGAACTTTCACTATCCACCACCAGTGACCTGTCCAGTACCTTAGGCGAGGTATACTGGTATATATATATATATATATATATATATATATATATATATATATATATATATATATATATATGTATATATAATTTAATATGAACATCAATTCGCTACAAAATGCAACTGATAACCTAACCAATTTTTAGAAACAATATTTCGCCGTATTGGCCGCATAAAAGATACTTTACTCTTTGAAAATATATATTTTTTTAAATTAATTTAAATTTTTGCATTTTTCTGCCGTATCTAGTAAGTCTTCATTAATTTGGTACAGTAACGATAATTATACAATAATTTATTGTTTGTACACTTTCACTTCGTTTGTACTTCAAACAACTGTACACTTTCATCAGTTTCTTGTTTTATTCTTATGGTAATTGAATAATCGTCTATTTAATTCGTTTGAACTTTTGGCTTTTGATATCATTCGGTTGAACTTGGCGTTCTTGATGAACTAACGTTCACGTTTATAGCTTTGTTTATTTCTTGAGTTCTGGATTATTTCGTCTTGCTACAATTAGTTCTTTTAAGAGCTATTAAGTCATTCATAATAGATAGTAGGTAATAACGTACTTAATTAATTTTCGATGTATTTGTCAAGCATTTAACCCTTACCTCAATGTACATGTATATTAAAACAAACGTTTTTTATCAATTTAATTTTATTAAACATTTTAACATTAATTCACGAGTATATAGGAACTCCATATAATAGGTTAACTTGTTTAGTACGTGTCACAAAACTTCCAAATAGAAATTCAAAATAGAATAGAATATTAAAAATATAATTCAAATTGCAGTTAAAACTTTCAAGACACATTTCTTTCTTCGTTGTGAAATGGAAAATGTTCATTTTCAATCCGACTATTACATTCATACACTGCTCGATTTATATAACTGCATTTTAATCATCAATAACCACTAATATAAAACTGACGTTGGAAAGTGCTTTGATAACAATAACAGCTGATTAAAAATCGTAAATAAATACCGTATTCTAACTACAATATCGAATATGTCATCATGCGATCTCATGCAGAATTTACACTTTTTAAGAAACAAAACAAATTATTAAACTAACTCAATGATTAAATGCATGCTAACTCGATGCAAATCTTTTCATTATGTAAACCCCTTAATACAATAGTACATGAGTACCTAAATCTCAGTATTTGTGTGATGCAGTTTTCTTAATTTAGCTTAACTTAGGACTTATCACGAAATTTTCAAGTCAATGCGACAATTTTAATGGTTTCCGTTTATTGATTATTTACAATGTTAGATTACCATCGCAAGTTGTTACTGTATGAATTTTATATTATCTATCTATCACCAAAGTTCGTAAAGTAATAAAAGATTGCGAAAATGAAACGTATGTATGTTTTGTTTCACAGGGAATCTACTCATGGTCAAAAATGTTTCATTTCATCGGTTAATATCAACGCCGATTTCGATATTTTCCAGAATGTTTTCCAGTCCCTCTATTACCCAGAATTGCCTCACAGCGATTATTTTTTATCCCTTAAGCTGATCGAATATTTGCGGAGTATCCATTTTTCAGACTACTAAAAATAGTATCGTTGATATGAACGAGTGGCCGGTAAGGCAAGTAAAATATTTTTTTTTAAAGGGCTTCGTCATCTATACCCCAAATGTTTTAACCTTTTAGGAAATAAATTGAAAAATAATATTTTTTGGTACCTTTCATATGGTTATTCCTTAAGTTAGGGATAATAATTTGTGAAGTGTCCCCGCATATTAAATGTAAGAAAATTATTTTTACTTATAATTAAAATGGTCAAGCAATTTTGGCAGTAGTTAAAGATAATTTCATATAAATTTTTCTATTGGAACTTTAGGTGTGAAACATTAAACTCGGAGAGATTTCCCACTACACACCAAATCACTATTTAAACTTCTCGACGGGCATTTCTCTAACCATTAGCATATCAGCTAGTTAGCATCGTCAGGAGATGATTTAATCTAATGATAGCCTCATATAAAAATTTGCAAAATTATCAAAGTATCAATTAATTATATTTAGTTATCACTTCGCAATTTTTAGTTATTTCTTCCACATTATGAAAAGAAAGAGAAACACAAATAGTTTATGTAAATATTTATTTAGTCTATTATGTAGATAACATTATTATTTTCATCTATATAACCAACTTAGTGGTAGGTTTATAATGTTTTTTTATTACCAAGAATTAGGATCTTTATTACTAACAAATTCAACAAGTTGTTTTTCATCTCTTCCGTTTTAACATATTTTTCATTTAAATAATTTTGGAGGGAGTGGACTAGATGATAGTCCGAGGGTGCGATATCCGGTGAGTAATGTGGATGGCGCAAAATATCCCAATTGAAGCTCAACAATTTTTTCCGGATCCAGTTTGAAACATGTGGTCATGCATTGTCATCACGAAACACGACGCCTTTCCTGTATGATAATTCTGGCCGCTTTTCTTCAATTGGTGCCTTCAGCTGATCTAATTGTGAATATGAAGTTTAGTGTTGATGGTTTGGCTGCGTGGACAATGTTGAAAGTTTATAGCTCCCTTTCAATCCTACCAAATGTAAAGCATATTTTTTCCGATGAAGGCGGCCATTTGCCGTACTTACAACCGCTCGTCGTGACAACTTTTAGTAATTAATATAAGAAAAAATCTGGGTTGGATTAGTAATGTCTGTTGACACAATATATATTCCTGTAATATTTACAACTTTTAGGTACAGATTTGATTTGATTTTTTTTCAGGTAGCCAACATGATTCAATGTGAAAATTTGATACCTTGGATATTATGTTTTCTTATTTCTAAAAGGGTAAGAACGAGGTCCAAATGAATATACAAGATTTGTGCTGCTTATAGAGAAGGTTCTGTTGAGGAGATTACTGTGAATAAGTGGTTTGGTCAGCTCAATAGTAGACATTTTTACCTGCATTGCTCTGACCGTCCTTCAAACACCGACGTCGAAAAAATAAAGGCCATAATAGCCAATAATCTACGCACCATCCTTCGATAACAGATAAGTTAAGTATTGGCAAATTGACCGTTTAAGTCTGCCAATCCAAATCCAAATCCAACCAAATCTGCAATAAATGAAGACGTCTGTCGATATAACGTGTGTGTGAGTCCCTCAAATTCTAGAATGAAATACTTCGTGCAATTTTTTGCTGAAAAAAAATCTGAGGCTGCATTTTTGAAGTGGATGGTAACTAGTGATAAAAAGTGGATTGTATATAACACCGTGTAACGAAAAACATCATGAGGGCTGCCAGGATCAACGGTTTTAATTAGGGCGAAAGACGGCTTTCATCCGAAGAAAAATATGTATTTGGTGGGATTGGAAGAGACCCATATGCTTTGAGCTTCTTCCACGTAACCAACCCATCAATACCGACCTTTACTATTCACAACTAGATCGGTTGAATGTATCCATTGAAGAAAAATGGGCAGAAACCAAACAGGAAAGTCATCGTGTTTGATCATGACAATGTACGACCACATGTTTCAGGATATTGCAAAAAATTGTTGAGCTTCTATTAGGACGTTATATTCCATTACGTTATATGTTCCATTCATTTTACTCATCGGACATTGCTCACTCGAACTATAATATATTTTGTTCCCTCCAAAATGATTGACTCATAAAACATTTCTTGGCATCTATTTCCGTTTTCAGCTAATTTTTTGTAAAAATGTATTATGGATTTACCACTACGTTAGCAAAAAATTGTGAATATCCATAGTTTGACAAAAAACTAAATACATATGTATATAAATTAATAGGTGTTTCGGTTAATAATATCGATGTTGCTAAGAAATAACGTTACTAATTTGTAGGTATAGACTAATGAAATCTATGATGTTTTGGAGGGTGAACGTACAACACCAAAATCCAGTTCGTTATTAAATGTCATTGTGCAAGAAACATAGCTTTGAATAAGTCGAATTATGTGCCTGAAAAGGACGTTTTGTGGGGAAGTTTAATAATCTTCTTTCATTTGAAGAAAACGGTTGTTGAAAGTTATCGATTGTTAGTTGAATCTTATCGTAAACATGCTCTAATCCCAAAAAACTTGTGAACGATGACTTAAACGCTTTAAATGTGGTGTTTTTGATATAAAATACAGGGAGCGTCTAGGAGAATCGAAAAAGTTTGAAGATGCAGATTTGCCACCATTATTGGATGAAGACTCAACTCATACGTTAAAACCTTTGAATATAAAACTAACAGGAAGGAGCCTTGTCTATCTTAATGCACGCATAAATGGAGACGGAAAAGGCCATATTGAAACACCACAGATGACTCGTTGTTTTGGAATTTTGGTAGTTGGTGTCAAGAATTTACAAGTTTATTAGTAGATTTGCGCAATTTTAGTGTGTTTTAATCAATAATAAGTGCCGAATATGTATACTGGAATACTCTTTTTGTCTGTTCTAGTATAAATACATATTAATACTTATTATATTGAGAATAAAAGCAATAACATCGGAAGTAAGGTAAACACATAAAATTTGGTTAGTTGTACGTCTTGTGGTTGTTCCCTGACTCGAAAAAATGAGGAGTAATATTATATAGGTAAGTGCTTTTAATTGTAAATTTGTCAATTATTTAGAAATAAAAACGTATTTTGTTTCAATGACATTTTAAGGTTATGAAGTAAACATATTGCCTGATATGCATAGGCGTAGTCAAATTGATTTAGGTAAACTAATATAATTATAATGTTTTTCTAGATAGTGATTATTGTTTATTTAAAACTTAATTTTTTAACGTATGTTCTAACATGTTTAGTTTTCTGAGATACTGGGCCTTAAAAATTCCGATAAATTTTAAATTTTTTTTGATACATATAAAACAAGTTACTTTACTCATATAATCTATAAAATATAACTAATCATACAAAGTGTTAAACTAATCATACAAAGATTCCAAATAGAAGAACACAGTGGATTAATTTTATTAAAAAGCCTGACTTTATTCCAAACCGCAATAGGTTTTTATGTTCCCATCATTTTGCTGAGGACTGTTTTGATCGAACATCTAAGGTAAAAGTGAAACTACTACCAAATGCTGTTTCAACAATTGAAGTGAACTATTTAAAATATGTAATTTTTTATATTATCATTTAGATAAACATCTTTCATAGCATTTACTCTTGAAAGTTTTTTTTGGTTGTTGTGAAAAATGAGCTTATTCTTGAATTTATATCTAACACTTTAGTTTATTTAGTGACTATTTACACTACAAGCATTAATTATATTTGCAAAAACATATACAAAGTTAATTTTGTTTAAGGGACATAAAGGACAGAAAGGATATATGTATGTCAATAATAAAAAAATTTGCGAATATTACGGCTTTTTAATTCATTTATATATATAAAGGTGCAACTGTAAAGATGTAACTGATAACTGTAATAAGATGTAATAAAGGTGTAACTGAAAACTATGTAAGATGCAACTGATTACCTAACCAATTTTTGAAAATGATATGATTTTATGACAGAAGATTCCAATTTCTTAAAAACTTTTTGTCATATTGGCCCCATAAAAGACTCTGAAAAAATACACTTTTTTAATTAATATAAATGTTTACAGTAACGATAATTATACAATAATTTATTGTTTTAGATAACTGTAAACTTTTATCAGTTCTTTGTTTTTATTCATACTGCTCTACGCCACTGCCAAACCGGAAACAGTAGTCGGCCATATGCAACTACCATTCCGGTCCCACTTACGGGATCATATGCTCCTTCCTGTAGTTTTATATTGAAATATTAAAACAATTGGCAGAAGCATTGAATGTTGCACACGAATGTATACACGCATTTAGAAAGATCCGGAAGGAATGGAAATGGGTTACATATGAATTGAAGGAAAAAGACATTGAAAGGTAACAACCACTTGTGAAATTTTGCTTGCTAAACAGAAAAGTTTTCTTGCATCGAGTTCTGACAGGTGATGAATAAACGATCTATTTTGACAATCCAAAGCGCAAAAAATCATGGGTAGACCCATCACAACCAGTGCGAAATATATGAGGGTAGTCCCAGAAGTACCCTTCCTAACAAAGACAACACAATAAATTTGGGAAAAAATCTCCTTATTTCTATAGACTCCTTTTAGCTCGATGCACTTTTTCTAGCGATGTTCAACAGTTTCGATTCCCCGGTTATAGTAAAAATTGTTGAGCTCCTTAAAATAGCCATCAACCGCAGACTCCACCTCTTCATTGTTGGCAAATCTTTTACCACCGAGCCATTTTTTCAAGTTTGGAAACAGAAAATAATCTGAGGGGGCTAAATCTGGCAAATATGGTGCGTGAGGAAGCAATTCGATCTATAACTCATTCATTTTGATCATCGAGATAAGGGATATGTGAACTGGTTCATTATATTGATTAAACAAAAATTTCTTCAAACACTGCAATAAGTTCGCGTAATACTCGCCGTTGATTGTTTTTCCTTTCTGAATATAACCAATGAAAATTATTCCATGCGCATTCCAAAAAGCTGACGCCTTGACCTTGCCTGCGTACGAGGCTGCCTTTGCCTTTTTTGGAGCTGATTCTCCCCTCTTAGTCCATCGTTATGACTGTTCCTTCGGCTCAGGTGTAAAGTAATGGATCCATGTTTCATCCATGGTTATGCATGGACGCAAAAACTCAGTTTTTTCCTGTGCAACTTCGTCAAATACTCGATTAAAATATTCTCACAATGCTATTTTTATTCCATTGTGAGTAATCCCATCTTGCGCACAGCTTTTTCATGTCTAAATTTTCAGTCAATATGCATTATACAGCCCTTTTTGAAATGCCTACCATGTCTGCTGGCTCGCGCAGCTCGTACAGCCTCGTTTAAACTCTGCCGCTCAATATTTTACTGTTGTAAACGAAGGAGTAATTCCCCCAGAGTAGAACTTCGCTCCGCTTTGATATC
The DNA here is from genome assembly GCA_031761425.1 of Cosmopolites sordidus. Lineage (NCBI taxonomy): Eukaryota > Metazoa > Arthropoda > Insecta > Coleoptera > Curculionidae > Cosmopolites > Cosmopolites sordidus. The sequence goes on from JARFXV010001951.1 coordinate 165,719, forward strand.
GGTTGGACCGAGATCTTTCAAATGAGAGTATTGTATCACATAACGATGACCAATTTTTTCCATGTTTACAAATTTACTGAGAGCGTTCACTATGAATGGCTGCCAAACAAATACTAAATAACGTAGCGTCATCAAACTTCAAACTTAAGCTTAATAATATTGGTACTTTCTACCATAGTCATTCTTTTCAAACAACAACCACCATCTATATGTCAGGTCGGCTACTTCTGGGCTACCCTCGTACATGAAAACAAGGCTTTATTGTGCATTTAATGAAATAGTAAGGAAGCTGTGTATTACAAACTGCTGAAACGATTACTGTGATGGATACGGACAATTAATAAAATTGAACCGAGCATTGAAGAAAAATCGACCAGAACACGTCCAAAAACACGATAAAGTCATTTTTCAACATGAAAATGCTCGGCTTTATGTTGCAAAATGTGTAAAAATCTATTTGGAAAACGTTAAATAGGATGTCCTACCCCATCCATCGTATTTACTGGACTTAACCCCTTCGGACTACCACTTATTTCGATCAATGCAGCACGGATTGTCAGAACAACACTTACATTGTTACGAACAAGTGAAAATTTGACTTGATCAATGGTTGGCCTCAAAAAACCAAATGTTCCGCGGAATCTATTCTTTGACAAAAATATGAAAAAAAGTAATAGCTAACGATGGCCAACACTTTGATTATTAAAGTAATTTATTTTGTAATGGAGATAAACTTCATGTTATGAATAAATTACAATCGTATAGTTGTTTCTTTAAAACGATAACTTTTACAGGAATTATTTTGTTTCAAAAGTTAGATTACAGATTTAAGAAGTAAGAATAATCATATATTAAACGTGTTTTGAGCTAAAAATAAATGATATTCATCATTTGAAATACAAGCGAGTAATGGCCATATTTTGCGGTGGTAAATTTGTTCTGAGACCTGGCGTATACACTAGATACTCATCTTTCCTATTTCTCTTTATTTTTATAGTGCGCTTAGCACTTTATTGGATGGTGTATTGCAGCTTTTGCGGCTTTTAGCTTATTAAGATGCAGAATATATCACAAAAGTTGAAATGGATTTCAGGAAAGAGTGAGATATATTTAGTTTTAAAATAAATGTGAATATGTTTTATTACTTTTAATGTTTAGTTAATCTGTATTTATTTATATATCTATCCATTTTCATTAAACAATATATTTTATTGATTTATTAAATATCTTGTGTTCCTGACAGATTGAATATCCTGATAATAGTGACATGGTTAGCGAAACGTGCATCGATCAGTTAAATAATATGATTTGGTATTTACTCCTAAATTACTCCCCTTACTCTTTAATCTCTTAATGAATAAATTAGTGTAATGACGGTATCTTTATTGGTGTGTCGTGGTTAGGATAGAGGTTGTAGTAGATCCTGTATAATATAACGACAGGCGGAATCACAAAAGCGCCTTGAGACTCAGAAAACTCAGCGTGGTTGTGGGTACTAAGGGCTAGGAGAACACGCCACGCTGCTGATCGCCGGCAGCCAGATTCGCAAATGTCGGGTTAATTCACGGAGGCAGCGCTGGTTGTATCAAGCGGGACGGCGATACAATGGACTTTAGAAGGAAAAGGGATGGCACAATATGTACTATGGACGGCGTATGGACAGAAAACCAGTGACGCCCGTCGGAGATCGGGATTGGATAAATACGAAGGAGGATGAGGGTATATACATATACATATATATATATATATATATATATATATATATATATATATATATATATATATATATATATATTATATAGGGTATATATATATATATAGGGTATAATTTGGGTGAAAACCCAAACGTTACAATACTTTTTACTTGCCAGTTAAAAAGTCGTTATACAAAAAATACAAATTAATTAATACGATGGTTACTATTTATGTAGCCGGAATAATAAATAAAAATAAATATTTATCTTTGAAAATAGTTTTATTGTTTTTCAAAATATTCTTCACGATGATCGATACACTTTTGTATACGTTTGACCCATTTTTTTTCCATTCCGATTGAGGTATCTTCAAAACATGCATTTTGAATGCATCAAACGTATTTTCCGGCATCGAAAATCGTTGACCACATTGTTTATTCTTCACGAACGGGAACAATAAGAAATCATTCGGTGCCAAATCAGGACTGTACGGCGGATGACCCATCAATTCGATGTTTTGACCGATGAAATATTGAGTTGTTTGGTCGGATGAGTGAGAGCACGCGTTGCTATAGTGAAGAATGATCCTGGGTCGCTGGATGTTTTTTTCTCATTTCTTCAAATACTTCTGGTAAACTAATAGTTGTGTACCATTCAAGATTACGATTGTCTAGTGACACTATAGTAATGGTGGCTCGTGAGGAAGGGCGTAGGGATGTTGCCCCTCCAGCATTTATCACAGTAAACAATTTTTCAGAGCAAAACACCACAGCTTCACCCCCTCAAAAAAGAATCTTCAGCAACACTATTTTCTTCTACGCCCTCCCACTTAAAAAACCCATGAGCCGCCACTACACTGTAGCCACATGCCCATTTTTCCCAAAATAAAAAAACAGGCGAACAACTTTTGGTGGGTTTTGGCTCATTTTGAAAGACCCATTCAGTCAACTGCTGTTTACTTTCGGACTAATACGCATAAATCCAAGAAGATTCGACACCTGTGTAAATGTTATACAGGGCTTTTGACACATAACAATTATATTTTCTGAGCATTTGTTTGTACCAATCGACATAAGCCTGTTTTTTAGTGATTATCAATTTATATGGAATCCAACGAGCATAAATCTTTTTTATGGCTAAATGTTTATATCTTTAAATCTTGTATATGCTTATCATATAAATGCCCAGAGATGCCTCAATCTCACGGCATGTCACATGACAAAATTTCTTTATCTGTTCGCGCGCAGTATCGATGTTTCCTAGTACCACAACTGATTTTGGACGACTTCGTTTAAATTCATCCGTGAGCGAACCACGACCAAAATTGAATTCACTAAACCAATGATATACAGTGGCTTTAGTTTGCCAAAAGTTGAAGTGAGTTGATCGATGAACCAGTGTTAAGATAATGAACCTCGAAAGTCGTAGTAAACCATCGCACGAAAATTCTTACGAGTTAATTCCATTTTTTGACTGAGATGAAATTTTCAAGTCACTAAACAACACAAATAGCTTTCGTATGACAAAACGTTTTTAGTACGTATACAGTAAACAATGTCAATGTTACCGATGTATATGTCAAATGAAGACATATAAGATTCAAATAACACAGTAACTAAAGCCACTGGATCATTCGAAACGTCGTGCATTTGTCAATTGGATCAAAGAACAAACAGACAATTTTCCTCAAAAAATCATCTTTTCAGATGAAGATTTGGGGTGAGGAAACTCCACGATTGATGTATGTAACATCTTTACATCTTAAATCAGTAACCGTTTGGTGTGGAATATGGCCAGGAGACATAATTGTGTTGTATCTCCTTGAGAATGCTTCTGGGGAAGCTGTAACTGTAAATGGTGTTCGATATAGCGAGATGACAGCTCACTGTTTGTGGCCTGAATTGAATAATATTAATCTGGGGGACATGTAGTTCCAATCGGATGGCGCTTCAACTTACTCTGCTAATGAAATAATTGATTTATAGTGAGAAAAATTTCCTGGACGAGTTACTACAAGAAACGGTGATGTTAATTGTCTACCAAGATCATGTAATTTGACACGGTTGAAGTATTTTCTTTGGGGCTACGTGAAAAACCAGGTCTAAGAGAACAATCCACAATAAATTTCTGAACTAAAGGATTAAATTATTCGAGCCATTGATGAGACAGAGTCACGATTGTGCCAAAATGTCATCCAAAATTTTGACAAAAGACTGGATGTCTGTGAAGTTGCAAGAGCTGGTAAATTGGCAGATATAGTCTTTCATGTTTAAATGTTATACACTATGCTTCGATTATCAATAAAAAGTTTTTTAAAATCAACGCAAATTCAGTATTTTTTGTTCAACAATTAAAAAAACGGCCCATTTGAAGCTTACCCGCTCAACCCTTTATGTCTCCCTCGGCATCGTCTGGTGGAATGGATCATGGAGGTCCAATTTTCGAATATTTTTCACACATATTATAATAATAGTAATAATAATAATATTCTTTATTTAGCACTTGGCTACTACATACAACCAGTAATTCATTTATATTTATATAGGTCTATGCATAATACAAATATATCCAAATACGATCTGTTCTATAATAATAAAAACCAATATATACACACTAGTCTATACAAAATCAAACAACCTACCTATTTTTAACAACAAACTAACCTATTTTGCCAAATAATGTTTACGGATTCTATATACAAACATTTCCAAACTCTATATACTTTTCAGCTCTGCAGGCAGACCATTGAACAGCCGAATACCATTCCCAAAAAGCGATTGCTGCATATAGGTACTACGTTCAAAATTTATATGGAAATCCTCCCTTGAGCGAATGTTACAGTGGTGTTTTTGTCTGGTATATTTTCAATGGTAGCTTGAATGTTTCGTTTAAGGTCAATAATTGTTCGGCGTTTATTTCTATAACCCAGACAAACAACTAAACCAAGCGCGTGATATCGCTTAATCTTTGTGGTCAGTTGGCATTATCACTTCGCAAAATAATACGTCCAGGAAACTTTTCTTTCAATAAAACGATTGTCCGGCGAGATGTCTGACAAGTGTCACGTCTTCTTAAAAAAAAAATATTTACGTCCACATTTAACACTTTAAGTTAAAAATGTTGATTATTAATATTATAATTATTAAATAATTAACAGTAATACAATTTCAGTTATTGTCTTCAAACAATTAAGGTCCTATTACTCTTTTAGTCCAAAAAACCGCACCAAATAGAGACTTTCTAATGGTGAAGATGTAACACCTAAATCACATGAAAATTTTCATCGGCCAAAATCCTGTAGTTATATTTGTACACACATTAATTAAGCTAGAAGTGCGCTTCCTTGAAAAAGAATATTTTTCCTGTGGGATTCGCATTTCCATTTCAATTTCTACACGCTGTTAAATTCACTCAACATTTCATTTACATTTCGAACAGTGTTGCCGCTATTAGGTTACAGTGTTATTGGAAAACTGTTTACAAGTTGCCAGGTAAAGTTGGTTTAATTATGAACAAATTCGATAAACTCAAGTCAAGTTATTAGAACACGCACCTCATTTACCAAGTGTGGCTTTTTTAACTTCCGTTTGTTTTCGAATCTCAAATTAATCCTCCGTTGTACGCACTTTTCGTCGAGTGAAGAAGCCATATCGACTATAGGAGGTATTTTGCAGATCTTCCAGAACCAATCTGAGGCACGGAACAGAAATCGAAATTTTGGAATGCAATAAGTGTAGCTAAGAAAACCAGTGTGTTAAAAAGTGTTAGAATATAAAATGTTTGATCTGTCCTCGTATATAATTGACGACCGATATGGCATGAAGAAATTTAGACATATACTCTAGTGCGCAAATCGTTGAACCTTTGCTGGATTTTTGGGTGTAAATAAGCTGAAATCCCAAGAAAATCTCCAGTCCTTTAATACAACATAATTCATACTTCTGCATATCACTTCTGCTTAGTAGGGTAGAGCGGGGATAGTTGATCATAGGGGCAAGTTGTGCAATCGAAATATCTCGAAAACTAAGCAACCTACAACAAAAGGGTAAATAGCGAAAAGAACGGTTTATGGAAGGGGAATACTAGCGCGACTGTCAATTGCTGTCCAGTGCTCTGATAAAATAAGACAATGCTTTGTTTTTTTTTCGGCGTAAAAAAATATTACAGATCATCATAATTTTTCTACTATACTCATATAAAAACACTTTTAAGGACCACGTAACTATTCAAAAAATTACTTAATTATTGTTTTTTCGATTATAGATGGTTATTTATTTTTAACCCTTATGATTTTTTATAACCTAATTTTTTTTTTGTTGCCTCAACTGGGGCTAGTTGAGCAACGCGCATTCAATGCTTGCTCAACTTGCCCATCTAGCACTAGATGTTCATTATAGAAAATCAATTTTTTCTTTAATAAAAAACCATCAATTAATTTGTGCAGGTGATGATTCTACACAAAGTTTACTAATTAAAATTACTAATATTGATAATTGTATTAATGATTATTATTACATTTTAGAATGCATACATATAACATTTTTTAGTCAAATTCAGAAGAGGACGAGTACGCTTGTCTGGTTTGTTGCAAGCTATTGAGCAATTTTTTGAGAGCATACCTGGAGAATGGAATGGTCCCATATTAAATATGTGCCGAACGTCGGTCTAATCTATGTTTGTATTAATTGTGATAGAGGCAAAGATGATTAATAATTTGGGATTATTTATCATCTAGCAATATTGTTGATCTCATAATTAGTTACTACTTTAATTTAATATTTATTTACGTTATAATTATTCTTATATACATGATTTTAAATATAAAAAGTGTAATAATAATCCAAAGATTGAAAAGATTCAATTTTGTTTGATTTTAATTTTATTTTTCCAGAGATATAACAATATGAGTATGTAATAATCATAATAAATACATATTTGCTTACTGATTACAATTATGTTGTATTCATTCAGATCATTCTATACAGTCATCAAGTCCATTTTAGCCATTGCTCAACTAGCCCCACTAGTGGGGCACGTTGAGCAACTTGGAGTGCTCTCGCATTTCCGACAATAACTTTTAAACTTGTATTCGGATCGTTTTTACACCGCTAGATGTTTTGGAGAAGAATAAATTACTTATGTAATTATGTATGTATATATATATATATATATATATATATATATATATATATATATATATATATATATATATATATATATATATCGGATCGTTTTTACACCGCTAGATGTTTTGGAGAAGAATAAATTACTTATGTAATTATATATGTATATATATATATATATATATATATATATATATATATATATATATATATATATATATATATATATATATATATAATAAATAATCTATTATCAATTAAATCCTATGAATATTCTTAGAGTTATGGGAGATCAAGCGAAAAGTTGCTCAACTAGCCCCGCTCTACCCTACCGATAAAATGCTGTTTCTTCTTCTTCGTATTTTTAACCGAATAGTCGTGACATATTGAAACTCATATCGTTTGCGTACCTTTCATATTACTTCTCGCCAGCGTTCTCTAATTTTAGCTTTCTTGATTGTTATGTTGGAGAGGCGTACTAGTTATGTCCTTAATTTTGTCTGTCTATCTTTTTGGAGGACTGTCGCGTGCTTTAGAACCAAATCTGTCTCGTTCCTGCGTTCAATGTGACTGAAGAATCTTAGTATTTGTTGACGAATAACTTAGGATGGCCTTGTGGGTTCATTAATTTCTTGAGTTGTGTCTGCATTTGTTCATCTGGCAGTTCACGGAATGCGAAGGACCCTTTTCCAGCACCAGAGATCTAAATAATCAATACTCTGGAGGTCCTTTTTAATGATCCATGTTTCTGCACAATATAGTAATAGTGCTTGCTGTATATCTATTTTTCTTATACTATAATAAAAATATTTCTAATTAATCTAATTCTAATTTAAACATTTTTCTTACACTATAATAAACGTTTCTTTTATTTTATTGTCAAGAGTGTTGTATAATTGTTTTGTTCACTATAAAAACGTTACTATTCATTTGTTCATAAAATAAAGTTATCTTGAGACCAACTTAATAGTTTTATGGCACATAAATGTGTTAGCGAACAAAACCAGACCAGACATAACTCTAAGATAAGGATAATATGTAGATGAGTGGCACAGCTTTGATGTAAAGCATAAAATCCTAAACTCAATTAAAATTTTCATCCCCTATTCTTGTCGTAAAATAAAAACTTACACCGTCAGAATTTCATGCCTTCTAGGAGAACAAAGGATTGTATTACTTACGGAAGTATATAACTTTAAAACATCGGAACCGTATCATTCCCCCTTTCAATTAATTGCTTTAATAATACTACAAGAAAGAGGAAGTCTAAAAGTTAAGTTAAATTGCCCTATTTTAAAATTCCCCCGGCAAAAGATATTTTAACATTCATTCATACGGTTGCAGTAGGCGCTATATACGTCCTACCCTAAATGGTGGTATTCAACTTAGCTTTGTTCCCATTAATAAATCAGAAAGATGTGATGTTAGAGCTTTTGTAGTATCAAGTTAAAATTTCGTGTTCTTGATGAAAATTTAACAAGTCTCGTGAATTATTGTATGTGACACTTCGTCGTCCTTTAGAGTCTCAAATTTATATGTTGGGTTTTTAATATAATAAATAGTTTTATATACATTAAAGTTTTGTTTTCACCATAAATAATCATGCTAATTATCGGATAAAATAAATAAATTTTGAGCCAAATGCTATGATCAAAAAGAAAAGTGATTTTTTGCGATTTTTTAATTCTTGAACAAAACACAGAATTTGCGTTTGTTTCAAAAAATGTTTTATTGATAATACTGAAGCATAGTGTATGACTTTTAAAAACGAAATGAATATCTGCCAAATGACCACCTCTTGAAGCTCAACATACTCTTTTGCCAAAATTTTGAATGATATTTTGGCATAACCGTGGCTCTATCTCACCTATGACTCGAATAATTTCATCTTTTAGTTCAGGAATCGATTGTGGATTGTTCTTATAGACATAGTTATTCAATGTAACTCTGTGTTGAGATCTATTTCTGGTTTTCTTTTTTCCTCTAATATGACACCGAAATATTGGAACTTATTAGCTTGCTCTATTTACCATTCCATCTATCTCAATCTGCATCTTTCGTTGTTCTGTAATCACCATCGTTTTAGATTTTTTATTATAATTTAATATATGATATTCAGAACTTTCATTTAATTCTGAACCGCACGTTACCTATAAATGTGGACAACCAACACGACAAGCTGGTAATGACTAACACGAATATATGTAGTTGTAGTATATATGCAGTTTTTTGATTTATTTGGATTGCGTCCAATGAGACAGCAGTAGTCAGAAGTTATACATATATATATATATATATATATATATATATAGATATATATATATATATATATATATATATATATATATATATATATATATATATATATATATATCTATATATATATATATATATATATATATATATATATATATATATATATATATATATATATATATATATATACTTAATATACTTAAATATACACAATTAGACAAGGACAACAACTTGCTTAGTTTCAAGGGTGATGGTGGTTTACTGCACCTTATTTAACCCTAATGTTCCTAAATTATAATTCTGAATTTTACCTTATTTTTAAATATATCTTCTACACGTTTTATTTATACAGAGCCTTCATTTAATCCCATAAGCCACGTAATTAGTGATTTATTTAAAGTTAGAAAAAAATATTTTTTTTATGTTGAATTATTTAAAATTGCCCTCAAAAATATCATTAAAACTATTTTAGAAGCTCCTCTAAAACACATTTAATTACTTAAAAGAAATAATTTTCTTGTTTGCGTTTCATCAACAATATTTTCCATAATAAATCTACGACATGCACTTCTCTTCTTTTTCCTTTCTATATGGCATTTATTCCGATGGAGTTGTTTTAATATTTTTCTTACTTTAAGTTCAAAATAATGTAGGACTGGTAAAACGTTTTGTATATTTTCGTTATTAGTGTTAAACTGTGTATATAATTCAAAGAAAAGGTCATTTATTCAAACTGAAAAAAAACAATAAACGTATGTCGTAGTTTGAGAAAATTTGTGATTTCGTGTTAGTCATTACCAGCTTGTTGTGTTGATTGTCCACATTTATAGGTCACGTAGGTTTCGCGAATAAATGGAAGATCTAAAAATAATTTTTTAAATTATAATAAAAAAATTACGGCGAAAAAGTGATGGTGCTTACAACAGAAGAAAGAAAAAGCAGATTGGGATAAATGGAATCTAAATACAGCAAGTTAATAAGTTCCAATAGTTTGGTCTCAAATTAGAGGAACAAGAAAAACAAGAAATAGAGCTCAACACAAGAAGGGGACCAAAAAATATATATTCTGTGATAAATAAAACATTTTTGAACAGAAAAACACAGCACACAAAAATAAATATATGTAAAGCTATATCCAATTCTTACATATAGATTGAAAACATGGTTCCTCTCTAAACAGGAAAAACAAAAGTTACAGGTAATGAAGATGAAATACCTTGGAAGAGTAGTAGGAGTACCGAGAACTGATAAAATTAAAAATCAGAAAATAAGAGACGACCTAAACATAAAAAGTTTAGTGGAACATAAACGAGGGTAGTCAAAAGATTCAAGCCTCAACAAAAAGATGACATTACTCGTCAAAAATATTGTGATTATTTAATTGCGCATGCGTTAAAAGACAACTTGGCAAATGTCAGCCATATTAGATGCTCAGTTGTTTAACAGTCGATGTTAGTGTTTCTGTAAATCAAACCGTTATTAAACTCTTGTATTTGAAAGGCAATAGCATCTGTTTCGGCTTTAATTTGCGTAGGTGTATTGCCTTTCAAATGCAAGAATTTAATGAGAGCTCGATATTCGATTTTTCCATTTTTGCAGAGACACTAACATCGACTGACATAAATGACTGTTAAGGAGGTACAAGCGAATCTTATAGAAAAAGAGTTTCCAAGTCTAAGACTTGAAATTCGGTTATTGTGACAAATAATATGTACTTGAACTATGCTCAAAATTTGAAAATTATTCACCGTCCAGTTTCTATTACTAATAACGAAACACTCGACCAAAGGTTTGGCAACTTCGCGCAACCAGCTGAGGCAAATGTTAGTTTTTAAAAAATACAGGCTGTTGAAAGTGAAACTAAATTTTTGAAACATTGAGATAATTTAAAAACAGTTGAAGATATCAGGTTCAAATCGGGGTAGTTGGGTTTTCAAAGGCGACAAATCTGAATTTGGTACAGTTTGAGCCTAGTTTCTAGAAGGCGCTTGCTACCTACTTTGTGAGGAATTAATTTGCTCATATTTTTTTACCTTATAAAGCTGGGAATATTTTAATTTCAAAATAGAGTAGAGTCATAATTACCACGTAAAAAAGGCACCCTTGGTCAATATCGATATCTCACGCCGTTTGCGAGATATTCGTATTCGAACATTCCATTGCACATCTTGTCGATGGCTGAAAACTATGCAATTCAGAAAGTCTGCTTTGGATACAAGGAAAAAAACTTTAAGATGTCAAAAATACAACAGATTTTATTTAAAATAACAATTTTTTGAAATTTACTTTATATGTATTGAAAGTGTCCACCGTTTACCTCAATATGCTTTCACAGGCTCTTTGTTAAGTGACGCATCACATTTGAGAAGACATTTTCTTCATTTCTAATAATATTGGCGGCTTCTTGATTTATTGCGGCTTCTTGACTTATTGATTATTAATATTCATCTCGTGTATTGATTTCATCATGATAAACTAAAGACTTCATATGACCCACAAATAAAAGTCTAATAGATCAATGTCTGGCCTATGAGGCGGCCAAGGAAACTCACCACCGCGACCAATCCATCGATGTTGAAAACGTTGATTGCGATGACGCCCTTGCACGAATCACATCTTGTCTTGTCTTGTCAAATCTTAAGTTTAGAAGTATACCGTTAAAAAGGTTTAATAAATAATTTCTTAAAAACTGCATATATTGACCTCAATTCAGTCTTTGCGGAAACTCAAATGGGCCGTTTAATGGGCCGGTTAAGTTAATTGAAAATTTGTGCTGATAATGTCGCTCTCTTGATAAGTGTGGATTCTCCTGGACGTAATAATAATTATTTCTCCAGTTAAAAATTCCGCGTCTGGTAAAAGTGGCCTCATCAGTAAAGAATATCTTTTTCAGAAACATGGGGTCTTCGTTTTTTTTATGTAGTAGATTTTGACAAAATTCTGATCTAGCCTAATCTTGTGGCAATAAATTTTAAACAGGCGAAAAATGGTAGAGAAACAATTTTTTCTTTATTGAACTCTCGAGAACTATATATATTTACATGCAAACGCCAATGTGCTGTTAGTCAGTAAAGTTAGTAAACACAAATGTGCAAAAGTCAATTCGTTACTTTTTATAAATACATATTCATTTATTAATCATTATAAAGTTTATTTTACTATTATAAATAAAAGTTGTGAAATTCTGTAATTATTTTATGTTTTAGGAAAAAAACATATCATTATTTTAATTTATACGTATCGCTCGTACTTTTTTAAACACCAGCCGAGCATCTAATATGGTTAAAAATGTCAAGGCTCTTTTTCATTGTATACGCAAATATATTACCAGAATATTTTTGATGAGTAATGCCATCTTCATGTTGATGCTGGAAACTTGTGAAACTACACTCGTAGAATGACAGCTACGATGGTGGGAGCATATAGAGAGAATGGGTGACGAGGCACCTGCTAAGCAGATATGGAAGCAAGAAGAAGCAGGCAAAAAAATACGATGATGCCCAAGAGCAACATGGAACAACGCTGTGAAAAAAATCCTAGAACAAAAGAGAAAAGCATCGCAGGATGCGACAACATTACTGTTCCTAAATCTTACTGTAAACACTTTCATCATGCCCTTACTTAATTATTTTTAAAATCGTTTTATTTTAAACAAATTTATAATGGATTTTCTTCAAGTAAAAGTTGAAACTGTCAATTATTACTTTATTTCATCCAAAATTTTAACATACATGTTACTTTCTTCCTGACATCATCTTAAGTTCCCTTCTTTTATTTTAATTTGTGTCCACCTTCAACATTAAATAATCTCATTATATCCATACTCTAAATATCTAGCAAGTCACTAAATAACACCATGTGCCTTGACATGGCTATCATTAAATAATTTCTGACAATATTCTGAAATTTCGTTTAAAGCGGCCAGCGAACGCACTTAATGGTCTCTATGAAGTCAAAACCGCATTCACGAAGTCATGTCACGGTATCATATCTGGTGAATATGATATTTGTGGAATTGGCGTATTTGGTATTGGTTTGATTAATAGCGATTATTTCAGTCGAATGTTATCGTAATGTAAAAACCATGAAAATTGCTTGGCCACAAATCTGAATGTTTTACAGCGACGTTTACTGGCGATTATTCAGAACAAGATCCTTGATTTCGGTAATGTTTTCATCATTGGTTGACGTGGAAGCTCTTTCTGAACAAGGCTCATCTTTAAATGGTTCGCTAGCATCCTTAAAGTTTTTGTACCATTTGCAAATATTTCTTAACATATCTTCATCGCTATAATACTTTCTTGGCATTTTTAATTCATTAGAACCATAAATTGTTTCGTTTTTTTACAAAAGAATGTTTATGCTCATTCTATGATTGACAAATATATTCACTTAAAGAAACTGCGGAAAAAAATTTGAGGATTATAATAGACATTATAATTTCAAAGTAAAAAAGCGAAATGATGTGAAACTTCAGATGCCAGTCATAACAACTTAAGAAACTGATGATTTCATCGATATAAATTTATCGCGCCAAATTTATAAAATAATAGCCACCATTTTTTTTTACTATTGATCATATGATATGTATGACGTTCAATAATTTCATGTTTGAACTGTAGTATGAACTAAACTTGAAGAGATTTACCACTAAACACAAAATCACTTTTTTTGAACTTCTCGACGCACGTCTCGCTAACCATGTTAGCATCATCAGGAGATGATTTAATCTAATTCTAAAGCTAAGCTATGTTCTATTTATATGAAAACCCTACCTAACGAAGCGTGTAAAAATCATGAACCGTGAGGGTTACTAAACCTTATATTAAAACACGGTTCATGATTTTTACACGCTTCGTTAGGTAGAGTTTTCATATAAATAGAACATCGTTTCGATTTAGAATTAGATTAAATAATCTCCTAATGATGCTAACATGGTTAGCGAAAAGTGCGTCGATAAGTTCCAAAAAAGTGATTTGGTGTTTAGTGGTAAATCTCTTCAAATTTATTGTTTCACACCAAAGGTTCCAATAGAAGAATTGATCTGTAGTATAGAATTTTGTATGTCATAATAAACAATTGATTGATAAGTGAAAAAGTGTTTATTCCATAACTGAATTAGATAGCAATATGTGTCGTATTGAAAAAGCTGACATTTGTGACCGAGAGTACAGATGTGTACTAGAATAATTGAAATTCAAATAACTATTATATGGAACAAAATGATAAAAAAAATAATTTCGTATTAGTAATAATGTCAATAATATTGACAGACAAAATATTATGAAATTATGAAGGCATATTCGATTGACCTCGAAATAATACGAAACTCGCATAATTTCTATGAAAGTAGGCTACAAGATGGAAAAAATTACGAGGAATCGAATGGCGAATATTCGCAGGAAACTGGTACCACAGGAAAATATTCGGAAAACGAAACTTACACAATTTCCATGAAAGTAGGCTACAAGATGGAGAGAATTACAAAGAATCGAATGGCGAAAAGCGCAGTTTGATATATCTTAATGTTTTCTAGATATTCGCAGAAAACTGGCCGTGAATGCTATTTTTACAAAATGTTCGATTTTCTTCGATATTCAAAAAATTATACCTTGAAAACTAAAAGAGATAAATCAAAACGGGCACCGGATTATTGATGAGCGTATTTTGGAGCGTCAAATATCGAAAAATGAAGCGTTCCTATTTTTTAAAGTTTTGCAATTTGATCGAAAAATTTTCAAAGGGGGTACTATAGAAAAACCTCAGAAAAGTGAAAGTCATTTAATTTCAGATGAAAGCAGGCCACAAGACGGAGAAAATTACGAGGCATCGAACGGCGAAAAGCGCAGTTTAATATCTCGAACGGTTTTTTAGATATTCGCAAAAAACTGATGAATGGGGAATGCTATTTTTTGCAAAATGTTCAATTTTCTTCGAAATTCAAAAAATCATATCTTCAAAACTAAAAAAGATAAATCAAAACGGGCGCCAGATTATGGTTGCACGTGGTTTGAACCGTTAAATATTCGAAAATGAAGCGATTCAAATTTTTTAAGTTTTGCAATTTGGTTGAAAAATTTTCAAAGGAAAACATCAGAAAAGCGAATTTCACTTAATTTCTATGAAAGCAAGCCACAAGATGGAGAAAACTACGAGGAATCGAATGGTGAAAAACGCAGTTTGATATCTCGAAGGGTGGTATTCAAAAAATCAGATCTTGCAAAAAGAGAGAGATCACAACTGGTGCCAGATTATTGATGTGCGTAGTTTGGGGCGTGTAAATACGTCTTCGAAATACTCCGATATAGGCGTATTTTTAGAACCAAAAGCGTTTTCTAATAAGAGTATCAGAACTTTGAAACGTAACAGCAGTAACACTGAAATCTAAATGCCACATATAGACTGATGTGTCACTACATTGTGTTAAAACACCATGGAAATATACGCTATAACCACAGGACACTAACAGCCCACAGAAATTGGATGTTGGAAAAGGACTCCCACTTTGGGGAAAAGCCATCTTTTCCGACCAATCACACTTTTGGTTTAATAAGTTTGTGAATAAATATAAATGCAATATATATATATATATATATATATATATATATATATATATATATATATATATATATATTATATATATATATATATATATATATATATATATATATATATATATATATATATATATATATATATATATATATATATATTATATATTATATTATATATATATATATATATATATATATATATATATATATATATATATATATATATATATATATATATATATATATATATACACATATATATAATGGTCCATACTACAGTACAAACATGAAATTAATTGAACGTCATACATATCATATGATTAATAGTAAAAAAGTATGATGGCTATTATTTTATAAATTTGGCGCGATAAATTTATATCGATGAAATCATCAGTTTTTTAAGTTGTTATGACTGGCATCTGAAGTTTCACATCATTTTGCTTGTTAACTTTGAAATTATAATGTCTATTATAATCCTCAATTTTTTTTCCGCAGTTTCTTTAAGTGAATATATTTGTTTGTTGTATTTGTTGGTGAATATATTTTGTAAAAAAAGAAACAATTTATGGTTCTAATGAATTAAAAATGCCAAGAAAATATTATAGCGATGAAGATATGTTAAGAAATATTTGCAAATGGTACAAAAAATTTAAGGATGCTAGCGAACCATTTAAAGATGAGCCTTGTTCAGAAAGAGCTTCCACATCAACCAATGATGAAAACATTACCGAAATCAAGAATCTTGTTCTGAATAATCGCCAGTAAACGTCGCTGTAAAACATTCAGATTATTATACATTATATATATATATATATATATATATATATATATATATATATATATATATATATATATATATATATATATATATATATATATATATATATATATATATATATATATATATATATTATTATTATTATTATTATTATTCACGTAAGGGCCCTGGTGGACCACGCGAAGTACAATTAGAGGGGTTTGTTGTTGTTAACCTTCCTTTGCGCCCATACTAATTTCATTCTTTCGCTATGAGCTTTTTTCCTTTCGTCAGACCAAGTTGTTCCAGTATTCGTACATTTTTCTCCCTGGCCAACCTTCCAAACGTCAACCTTGGGTCTGAAACAGCCTCTATCCTGAATTTCACTTTGTGTAATAATTGCTGATCTTAGGTCCTCTTTAATTGCAGCAATCCATTTAATTATTTCTACTTTAGCTCTACTCCTATTTTTATAAAATTCGAGTATTTGTCTAGTTAGCCTACTCGGATTCATCCGTTTTATGTCTCCGTAAAACTTAAGTCTTCTTTTTCTCATATCACTATGTATATCTGTGTATTGTTTGATTTCTTGGTTTTCTCGAAGTCGGTATGTTGTGCTATTTATTTGTTTGGGGCCTAAGATTTTTCTTATGATTTTCCTTTCCTTCTTTTCAATGTCCTCGATGTCTCTCTTTCTATTCAAAATCAGCGTTTCTGCCCCGTATAGACATTCTGGCTTAATATCTGTGTTGTAATATCTCTCTAATGTTTTGTGTTTTTAGATAGGCATTTTTTGTTGTAAATATTTTGTGTAAGTTTCAATGCCGTTTCCATTTGTTGACATCTACCCTTATTGGCCGCTTTTTCAAGCCCATTTTCCATGATTATTTCACCCAAATATTTGAATTGAGAGACTCGTCTGATGTTACCATATTTTGTTTTTAGAAATGGTCTTAGTCAGTTGCAGGTCATGTATTGTGTCTTTTTAAAGGAAATTTGAAATCCTACCTTTTCTGCTGTTTCTTTTAGGATTTCAGTCTGTTTCTGTGCCGGTAATACATCTTGAGCCAAAGTTGTTAGATCATCAGCAAACGCCAGACAATCAATTTTGATGTTGGTTCTCCCCAGTTTAATGGGCTGGTCAATATTCAGTTCCGACTTTTTTTCACGCTACACCTGTATTACATTTTCTAGAACATAGTTAAATAAAAGTGGCGAGAGTCCATCCCCTTGTCTCACTCCAGTTTTAATTTCGAAGGGCTCTGAGATGTCACCCATGAATTTAACTTTTGACCTTGTGTTAGTTAATGTTGCTGTAATAATTGCCAGCGTTTTCAGGTCTAATCCTTGTTCTTTCAAGATTCGGAATAAAGATTCGCGGTCAATAGAATCATATGCTTTTTTGAAATCCACAAATGTACAGACGAGATTTTTATTGTACAGTTTTTGATGTCTTAGGATCAACTTTAGATTCAGGATCTGTTCAGGACAGGATCTGCCCGGTCGAAAACCTGCTTGATATTCACCAATTTTAGGTTCTAACTGTCCCTGTGCTCTGTCTAGCAGACATTGAGATAGAATCTTGTAACAAACTGGGAGAAGAGATATCCCTTTATTATTGTTTATTTCCGTTCTATCTCCTTTCTTGTGTAGTGGATGGATTAGAGCATCTTTACAATCTTCCAGAATCCGTTCGGTTCGCCAAACTTCTTGTAAAATTTTGGTTATTTCCTTGATTGTATCTGGACCAGCGGATTTCAAAAACTCAGCAGTGACTCCATCTTTACCAGAAGTTTTGTTATTTGCCGCTTGATTTGCCTAATTATTTCATTTTCATTTGGTGGTAATAAATCTGGGTTTATTTGTTTAGGGTTTAGTGTTGGTAATTTGTTTAAGGGCTCAGGACAGTTTAGTATTTGTATAAAATATATATATATATATATATAATAATTGATTTTAAGTTTCTATGATTAACGCAGGGCATAAAACAGTATTGATGTTCACATATTATATTGGGTAAATATGAATCATTTAGTTATATAAATATAGAATCTGTTAATAACTTGACTACAGCGCCACCTATCGCACCTTAGCATAGCTAAACCATCGCCTCTACCAAACAAACGTATTGTGGGAATATGATCTCAATCGATCAAGTCGTTCAGAAGTTAAACAACTACTATTATATCTATTTTTATCCTATTTAATCGGATATCATTTCTGCCGCTGCATCAGTTTCTTGAGTTGTATATATTAAGATCCATCCAAATCGCGACCGCGAACGATGTCGCTTAACTTCAGTTATTGAGGACTAATTTTGGATGCGATTTCGAACACCGTTCCAAAAATGGAAATTTTCACTGCACTAAAAGACCGATAAATAAAAGCTAAAAAAACCGGAGTCAAATTTGAATAAATAAAATATATCATTGTTAACGAGACGTATCTACACAAAATATGCGAAACATCGCCAATGATTCCCAATAAATACACAACGTTTCCAAGAACAATCAATTCGAAAACGGCCATCCATCATTAGCGTGAACCCGGTTAGACCAGGGTCCCACTAAGTGCATTTCTATGTTCACCTTCGCAATTGCGGCCACGATATACTCGATTCTGCATACAGCAGACGCCATTATAATTCATCTTTATTAGGTTGCCTGGCTGCTCAGCCATCTCTCTGGTCGTCTAAGTACGATTAAGAGTGTTGGGATTATATTTTCGACTGTTTTTGTTGTTGCAATTACACATCTCGAAAAGATAATATGTAATATAATTTCTGTTATTTACTTTGATCGTGTTTTATTCGAAGTATATTCGTTTTTATTAAAATGTCGATTAGGTTCCTTAATAATATATCACTCACAAGATTAGTTTTAAATATACAGCATCGTGCTCAGTAATTTTTCAAATCTGGAAGTCACGGAAGTAAAAATTTTCCAACGAAGCTGTTTTGAAGCGATCTAAATAAATGCTAGTCGAAGGGCATAAGGTCGGGAGACTACGGTGTGTAAAAGTTTGTCGGGTGGACAAAAACACATGTGGTCCAGCATTATTTCGATGGAACACAATGGACTCTGTATTGGCTAATTCAGGCCTCTTCTGATCGGTTGTTTTTCGATCACAGCTAATAATTAACGATTCCCTTCTAGTCACACCAAAAGCATAGCAAAAGTTTCTTCGAAAGTTTTGCTAAGCTGGCTATATTATGCTATGCTGGCTGGTTGATGGAGCATCTTCCCAGTTACATCATGATCTCTTACGCGTAACATTACTATACACAATTCATTTTCATATCGGCTGTAACCAGTCACTTAAAAATATATCGATTTCATTAAGCTTCAATAGAGAACATTAAGCAGAAAGTTGGTCTATTAAGTTTTTATTCGTTAACTCGGTGCCCATACGTTGGTCTTGATGACCATTCCAAGTTGACGTAATCGTTTTGACACTATTAACTGGATGTTTACAAGAAATTCTCCGGTTTCTCGGCTTGACCTTTAACGATCACTTTTACTTAATGCCATAGTGCAAATTGTTTTTACAAAATATTTTGAACAACTTATGGTATTTGGAATCACCAACGGCATCCTCACTGTACAGGACATATTTTATTTTGCATCTGCGAAGTATCCTTGACTCTTCGGAAATGTATATTTTGCTACTTTTAACACATTAACAAAATTTAAAAAATAAAACCAAATAACACATATTTTTTCCCAGGTACTCGCTGAAATTCTTTCTGTCAAACAACAAAACTTTACACGTATGAAGGGTCAATTCTTTTATTGCAATCTTCGGTGTGAAAGACTAAACTCAAAGAGATTTACTACTAAACACCAAATCAATTTTTTAAAGTTCTCGACGCACGTTTCGCTAACCATGTTAGCATCACCAGCAGATGATTTAATTTAATCCTAAAACTAAACCATGTTCTATTTATATGATAGACCTAATTACTAATCTACTACCTAGGAAGGTAGTAGGTTACCCCAAGGTAGGTTAGGATTTCGGAAAATTAGTTGTCAAGATTCTAATCGAAAGTATATTAGCCAAACAAAAATATTCATATTATTGAGATATAAAGAACATATTGCTCACATTAGATATGGGAGAAATGAAAAATCTTGTTTTCCTTTTTCTTCTATTTTCTTTTTTCTTTTTTTTACAAACTTCATAGGTAGTAAGTTAGGTATCATATAAATAGAACATAATTTAGTTTTAGAATTAGATTAACTCGTCTCCTGATGATACTAAGCTGGTTAACGAAACGTACGTCGAGAACTTAAAAAAAATTATTTGTTGTTTAGTGGTAAATCACTTTGAGTTTAACATATGAAGTAGATAATATTTCGGTATCATAATGCAATACCATCTAACACCAAAAACAGGACGAATTTTTGCATCAACCCAATAGTATTTTTAATACGTATTATATGTACCAATTAAATTAAAGCCTTTGTATTTCAGTTACTTCATATCAAACATATCTTTTAAAACGTCGTTGAAATTTGTAGGGGTAAACCAATGGGTTTTTAAAAGAGTTCTGAAAAGAGAACTTGGAGATATCTGCATCAAAACCTTTCAAAGGAGAGTTCAAGGAATGGCCGTCAATAAGCAATATTTAAAGCTCATATTTTCCCACTTTCCCACTTCAATTGCAGAAAATCATTAATCAGAAAGCTGGTACTTATTTGACAACTTTTTCAATCTTATTCCCGAGGTGTGACAATAATATACACTGTTTTGGAAGGGGCACTAACTTATTTCTATAGAATTTGAGATACTGAACAAGTTTTCAGGTTTTACTTCTGAAAGAAGAAAACAGAGGAGAAAAACTTAATTTGAATTACCCTGCGGTGTAGATGGTACGATGATTTATTATTAACACATCACTCAATTAGTTCGTAGGATGACTAATAAAACAACAACTTTTAGGCAAAATTTGACTTTATTCATCGACATACTCTCCTTCAAGAGTGATACATTGATTCGAATGCTTCTCTGACATTTTCATGCCTTTTTTTTAGAACCATTTATCTTTGGCATCAAAATAGACTTCTGTTTCGGCAATCACTTCTTCGTAGGAGCCAACTCTCTATTCCTGGAGTTTTGTTTTCTATGTTTGCAAGCAGGTAATATTCGCTGTGAGCCAGATCAAGCGAATGTGGCGTATCAGATGAGAAAGCAATTCAAAGTGCAATGCATGCAATTTTGCCATTTTCGCAAGTGCCTTGTGATACAGTGCATTATCCGGATGAAAGAGCCTTTTTTCTTCTTCATTTGGGATCGTTTTTTTCGCAATTTCTGCATTCAAACGCGCCAATAATGCCCTATAATATTTGCTATTGATGGTTCTTCCTTTATCAAGGTAATCAATGAATAAAATACCTTGTGCATCCCAAAATACGGATGCCAAAAGTTTACCAGCTGACATTTGCGTTTTTGGTCGCTTTGGGCTTCTTTCGTCAGTTGCTGTCCACTCAGCTCTGACTGTGGAGTGTAGTGATATACACATACCGCATATAAAATACCCTTTTATTGCGCTGAAATGGCTCCAAACAGCGCACTAAATCATCAACGCGTTGCTGTTTTTTATCGACTGTGAGCAAACGTGTTATTAACTTCGAACAGAGCTTTCTCGTGGACAAATTTTTAACACAAAATGGTGAATAACACCGTTTTCTGATATCTTTGAAGTGTCAGCTATCTCACGTAACTTCAATTTACTACTGGCCAAAACTTTTTTGTGGGGTGTTTTTATGTTTTCTGGAATAACTGACGAATATGAGCGACCAAAGCTTTCAGCGTCATCAGTATTTGCACTTTACTACCATTTGTCTCAATGGAGCAGAGTCCGAATAACACTTGTCAAGTCATTGCTTTGCTAGAACGGCATTTTTTCCCCTTAAAAAGCAATGCTCAGATATTTCCAATGTTTTCAAAATTACAAGAGTAAAACCACTATAGCTTGCGAACTAAACCTCAGATTGTTATGAAATTTTGATACTTATCATTTGAAGGTTCATACCTAAAATAATAATCATATGATTTGTCAATAGTAGTGTCATCTATATGTCATTCTACGAACTTATTGAGTGATGTGTTATTACGTCACACCTCGAAAATATGTTTCGTATTGATTAATTAAGCCAATAAGACTAAGACGTAAAACTAATATTTAATATTCCCAATATATACATGCAATTCAGGTCAATATGTGCATGCAATATATTGTTAATAAAGAAAATTTACACATTGTTTTTTTTTAGGACGTCTCAACTTTAAATTCAAATAAAACTACAACAAAATTAGATGCATTGAAACTATTTATTTTATGTCAAATAAGATTCAATGGCATTCTAACAATCCAATTTTCAACCATTTTTGTTCAAGCAATTGGGATTTATTTTAATTTATGTCCGCTATTGTCGAAGTTATGTTGGCTTCCAAGGCGTCAAAAGTTGCTGGTTTATCGACAGAGACCAAATATTTAACTTACTCCCAAAGAAAATAATCTAAAGGCGTTAAATCATATAAACTCGGTGGCCAATTAACAGGGCCGTTCCTCGAAATAATTTCGAAGTAATATAGTCGAATAACAAAGTTCAAGTTCCTGCGAACGTCAATGAATTGATAAATTTGGAACTTCATCAACACTTGTTTTTGTTTTAATATCGAACAGCGTGAAATGTGTTCAGAATTTGTCGACATGGGTTGTTGACTGTAGATAGGATCTCCCTATTCTTGACGAGAGAATATGTGACGATACCCTGAAGAGTCTAAACATCAAGAGACGAAATATATGACCTCCAATTGATGGGATGGGTGGGGCTCGCCTCCTCTCCAGTCACGTATCCAACAAAAATGCTCATATATATATATATATATATATATATATATATATATATATATATATATATATATATATATATATATATATATATATATATATATATATTCACGCTTTTGAAGGTTCAATCACTATTGAAGTTACTGATCTTATTTTATAATTTTAAGTCTATTCTTTCTTCTACCAGGGTGAAGTAAATATAAACCGGAATTTTAAAAATTACTTTCCTCAGCCAATCACGAGCGGGTTGTCAGTGTAGGTCATTGCAGTGCAATGTATTAGGAGTGGAGGAAACGCTCGGTTGGTTGTTTCACTCAGTTGTTTATCAGTACAGACGTGAATGAGCAACAGGTTTTACCGCTGCGCAACGGGTTATAATAAAGTTTTTAACCTCCAAAGGCGTTAAACTATCCGAAATATTAAGTTCGTTGAAGGTTCAGTATGGGAACGATACCCTGTTTAAGAGCCAAGTGTTTGGTTCGATAAAGAAGTTTTAGAATGGACGAGAAATTTTAGTAAATGTAAGTAATAATCGACGTGCCAGATCAAGTGTCACTGCTGACACCAATGGTGCAGTTCGCGACCTTATCGAAGGTGACTGGCGGCTCACTATTCATGAGATCGCTTTAAAGGTGGGTATTAACTTTAGAAGTACTTAAACAATCAGCAGAAATCATCTTGGCTTCAATAAAATCTGTGCCTGATGGGTTTGGTTTTAACGAATGAAAAATTGGAGAATATGCATTGGGAAACCCTTGAAGACTTTCCATACAGCCCAAATTTGTCACTCTGTGATTATTTTTTGTTTGCGCCCTTAAAATTACATTTGGAGGGATAGGATTCGACAACGATCAAGATGTTGAGGACTTCGTGCACAATTGGTTGATGACCCAAACTCAAAGTTTCTGCGAGCATGGAATTTGCAAGCTTCCAAACCGCTGGGATAAATGTGTAGATGGAGAGGACACTATGCCGAAAAATGATCAATAATTTTTTTAAATTATGTTTTAAATAATAAATATGTACAAAACAATTAATTACGTTTTATATATATTTGATTCACCCTCGTATTATCTAACTAATATTAAAGCACAACTATTGGCAATAACTTATTTCGAAATAAGCGATTTAAATTAGTTTTCTGCATGTTTTAATTTGTCACAAAATGGGATTGCTCTAAATACTGTTTGCTCTTCCTCACGAGTGAGAGTAAAATTTAGAGATATCTAGTACAGCAATTAAGTGACTCTGCAAAAAATTAGAACAATTCCCAAAAAATACTGAAGTTGGATCAGTAAAAAGTAATGCATAAGTAAAAAGGCGTATATATATATATATATATATATATATATATATATATATATATATATATATATAAGGAAATTTTTCAGTGCTTCAGTTTTTGTCCAATCCTTCAGTCGCCATCAAATATCAACAAGCGTCTCCCGAGACCTGTTTCTGGCATTAAGCCGTCATCATTCGGGCTAGAGTTCTTAAATATTTCGTAGGTGCATGGATTTGATCTAATACTGTGAATGTGTATTTCCTTAGATTAGTCAGTAAATTAATACTATGATCAGCGTGTGAGCAGAGAAAGGGCTGAAGAGTAGGTACTCAAATAAAATTTTTACAAATACCAGAGCTGGCCATAGGAGTTTGCTGGAGTCTCTTTAATAACATTTAAATCCCAAACTTAATGAATCAATCAACATATTAACAATAAAACTTATTACATTAACTTAATAAATATAACTTTACTTAATAATAATAATTACTTAATAATAATAATAATTTTAGTAATTATTATTATTTTAATTTAACTTAGTAATAATTAGAGAAAAATTTCTAGATTTTTGGGATCATTTTCTTATAAAAACATAAATGTCAATCAAAAGATATGTAAATAGCTATAGAATTAAACCTGAGATGACTATCATGGAATATAGTAGTAGAGACGAAATATGTGTTGAAATTATAATTCAGATATCAGATGTCAACACTGGCAAGGCAACTATATATCTTCATACCAATGAAAGAACTAAATCCATTGAAAAGTTCTTGATTAAAATTAAACACTAATGAATATAGAAACTGTAACATGAATGGTTAGAATGGTGTCATGCTTCCACCTCTATAAGAAATAAGCTCGTCTGGAGCCCCAAGTATATCCCAATAGCAACTTGATACGTTACATTTCTTACCCAAAATACCTAAAAGTAACAATGGATCAAACACTTTCGTATAAAAATCATCTGAAAAATACCGCAGTTAAAATAGATACCAGAAATAATATAATTCGCAAACTTTGCGGTACCACATGGAGCTCAAACGAGGGGCTACCCTTAAAACATCAGCTCTTAGCCTGGTCTACGCGGTTGCTGAATATTGCACTCCAGTCTGGTTAAACAGCTGCAAACTCAATGAAACCATGAAAATAATCAACGACCATTTAAAAAAAACACCTCTACCTTGGCTTCCCACTAAGGCCAATATTGCTCCTCCCGCTGTCCGCAGACACGAAAGGCTAGTCAAGAATTACAATAAAATACTATCAAATCTAGACCTCCTAGTACACAATAACTTGCCTGTTGTCAGCCTGGACTGAACCACTGCTGTTAGCAGAACAACTCCTGGGAGAAACTTTCAACCATAACGCTAAATGGGCGGAATTCTGGAACATTTCGTGACCGGGTCAGGCGGCTCTTGTCATCGACCCTACAGCACCTTTATCAGGAATGGAGCTGCCCCACCACGAGTGAAAGATACTCAACAGAATAAAAATGCCTCAAGGTATATGCCGGACTCGTTCTACAAATTGGGAGTGACTGGATCGCCGGCTTGTGATTGTGTAGAACCTTGCCAAACCCTTCATCACATTCTGGCTGAGTGTGCTGTTACAGCACATAGTAGAGAAATGAATGATTTCTTTGAAGTCACAGACTCCGCGTTAGACTGGATCAATGGCCATGATTTTAAAATTTGATGTTCTTATTGTGATGAGTCTTCGGTTCTATATATGTATTTTTGTCTTTTACAATTTAATCTGTCTACGTGTTATACTTTGATGTATATACCTGATGGTGAACTTAAATCGATACAAGCCATACGCTAAATAAACAAATAAAAAACCTGGCGTCTTTGTCTGCGTATTTGTCTGGCTGTTCTATGATTACTATGCCCACCTTGCCATTCCCTGTTCGATTGCTGTGGCGTAATGGTCTCAACGATCAGCATCTTGTAACATAAGATGGAGCCCATAATATTAGAATGTAATAGTGTCTAATTACCTTATATGGTGGTAAATCCCTAGAGCATTTATAAAAATGTTTAGTCGTCTTGAGCTATAGATCGATTTTCTATATCGGCCTCTGCCTGCCATAATCTGTTAATCAATTCTTCTATTGAAACTTTTGGTGTGAAACACTAAACTTTAAGAGATTTACCATTAAACATCAACTCACTTTTTTGAACTTCTCGACACACGTTTCGCTAACCATGTTAGCATCATCAGAAGATAATTTAATCTGAGGAGATCAGGATGATTATCAGGAGATAATTAGTGGTAAATCACTTTGAGTTTAGTATACTGCAGATTAGAAAAACGTTTCGAACAACTCAGAAAAATTGTCATATTATAAAGCAACGTTATAATATGAAGAATATCAAGTTTTAAAATCATCGTGGATATTTTTTCGTCCGGAAAATATTACTAATCTGGAAACTCATCGCTAACGTTCCCCTTGAATTTAAAATATCCAATGGAATAAATTAATTGTCCAACATTTTTTAATTAAAATTTCAAATCAATTTTAATAAAAAAATTTCTTTAATTATCGCAAAAAAGGTATATTAATTAACATCACTTATTACGTAATAAGTATTTCGGCTAATAATGTCGATTTTATGGCAAAACCCTTTGAGCGTTTATTTTCATAACAAAATAAATTAGATTAATAATCAAAGTATTGGTCATCGTTAACTATTTCTTTTTCCCATATTTCTGTCAGAAAATGGGTTCCACGCCAAAAAAATTTTGGCTATTTTGGGACCAACCATTCAACAATCCAAATGTTTACTTCTTCGTAAGAATGTGTTGTTCTGAAAGTCCGTACTGCATCTATCGAAATAAGTGGTAGTCCGAAGAGCCTAAGTCCGGTGAATATAGCGGGTGGTATATATTCAGTAATAGTTTCACAAGTTTACAGCAGTTCGTTATACCACAGCTCTCCTACTATCCCACCAAATACACAGCAAAGCCTTCTTTCCATATATATTGCGCACTGGTTGCGATGTTAAAGGCTAGCCTGGGTCTACCCATGATTTTTTGCGCTTTGGGTTATTAGTCGTTTTGGATCTTCGGCAATCGGTGTAGACATTTGGAAATTATGTATTGGGCAACATTCAATATTTCTGCCAATTGTTTCAACGTACGAGTTGAGTCTTCATCCAATAATGCTTGCAAATCTGCATCTTCAAACTTTTTCGGCTGTCCTAAATGCTCCTTTTCCTTTTTATTAAAACCACAACTTTTGAAGCATTTAAACCATCGTTTTTTGGGTTAGAGCATATTCGCCATAAGTTTCAACCAACAATCGATAACATTCAGTAGTCGTTATCTTCAATAGAAAGAAGGTTATTAAACTTTCCCGCAAAACGTCTTTTTCTGATACACAATTTGACATATTCAAAGCTATGAAAAATTATGTTTTTGCACTATTACAAATAATAATAAATTGGCTTTTGATGGCGTATGTTTACTTTACCTCCCAAAATGCCATAGACGTCATTAGTCTATACCAAAAAAAGTATTAGTAACGCCATCTCTTAGCAAAATCGACATTATTAACCAAAGCGTCTTTGGTAAAATACTGATTAATCCTATTCTATTATTAATTATATTAAAACCATCAGTGTGATTTACCAGTAAACACCAAATCAATTTTTTAAACTCCTCGACGTGGGTTTCGCTAGCCATGTTAGCATCATCAGGAGATAATTTAATCTGGACTATATCATCTTATAATATCATCTTTCAATCTTAAATTAAATCATCTCCATATGATGGTTAGTGCAACGCGCGTCGAGAAGGTTAAAAAAGTAATTTGGTTTGGTTTGGTCCTTTTCTCCGCGGAGTTTAATAAACCCTTTTTAAAAATGGATTTATTTTTAGTCTTTTGTTTCTCAAACATTCTCTCAATTTACGAGATAGTTAAAGATTCTAATTAGTTAAAGATTCATTTTTAACACAGAAACTTCTAATGTATTAGGGGCGCTTTTAGTAGATTCGCAGTGGCTATTCTGGGTATAAGAACATAACCGACATGACAGAGAGAACACAATTTTTCAAAAATATCTACAGAAGAAAAAATGCAAAGCACATTTTTTTAGAAGTGGCATTCAAGCTGCTAATGTTAAACTGCATTGAAGAAATGTATTTATTTTAATAAACGATCTACAACTTTGACCATATACGACTATTAAAAACAACTATAATTAATTTCTACAAAATTATTAAACATTCCTGGCTAAGTTTCGGACCATCTCGCACATCGCAAAACACACACCACACTGCAGAGCCGCGCCAACGACGCATTCCAGACCGGCTAAAATGCATCCCAGCAGAATCCGAAATAACGGAGAAGAGGAAATTAAGCCCTGGAAACCGATTATTTATTTTCATTGCCTTCTGCTTGTCGGGGCGGCCTTAGGGCGGCCGTGCAGGACGTTCGCTTTAAAATTCTTCAGCTCGGCTAATGCCCAATAAAATCTGGCTAACAAAAAAAATAGCTATCGTATTCCGATAGGGATTCAATTATTCCATGCTAAAAGGGGAATGGAAGTATTTCAAATAAAGTAATGGAATTAAACTTTTTAGTAGTTTCAGTACAATTCGTTTTATCTCTATTCTTTTCAACATACTGTTGGCATGTATCCATCCATTAATAAAGAGCTTTTCAGTAAGAGTGTCAATAGTGCTAACGCTATTTGAGATGCATATGTCTGCTGTATTCAGTACCGGGTGTCAATTCGCAATGTGAAGATACAGGGACACATGTGAGGAATTGGACATTTTCCCGAAAAAAAAATCTTTTCCTACTAAGTACACTTCTGGCTTAATGGCTTTGTGAATAAACATAACTGAAGGATTTGGGCAGATTAAAATCCTCAAGTGATTCAGGAGTTATCTCTTCATCCTCAAAAAAATTCATCATCTTCATCCTCTCGCTTTTGGACTGAATTATTGATAGGATCTTATTTTTTGAAGACGATGATGGAAATCGTGTAACTGTTATTGACTAACGCTACAGCAATATTCTAACGGAATATCTTTGGTCTGAACTGATAAATCGTTATATAGATAATGTATTCTTTCAACAAAAAGATGCGACTTCTTACACGAGTCACATCTCGCCAGCAATCGATTTATTGCAACAAAAAGTTTCATGAACGCGTTATTTCGCGAAATTGGCCACCAAAATGCTCTTGGATTGGATTTATGGGGTTATGTCAATGTATATGCCAAGAGGATACCTTTGATCTGAACTGACAAATGTATATCCTGTTATCCGTTTTATTATTAATATCTTTCTCTGCGGTCACGCTATGGCATCTTTTGGGCATATATAGGTAAATTCCATAGGATGGCGTGAGTTTAACAAGAATGCAACCCTCAAGAAGTTCTCAGCTTTCGTCTAATATATATATATATATATATATATATATATATATATATATATATATATATATATATATATATATATATATATATATGTATACGGACTATGAAAATCCAAAACTCTTCAGACAAGACAAGAAGTCTTCAAACAAGCATTGAGAATGCCAAGTGTGACCTTGGCGAAACGTCTGCACGTTCCCAACAAACGGGACACAAACGATCGGATGCACACACACACACACACACACACACACACACACACACACACACACACACACACATATATATATATATATATATATATATATATATATATATATATATATATATATATATATATATATATTTGTGTGTGTGACCTGACCATTACGTCAGAACAGCAAGCTGAAAGCTAGGAAATTTTTATTTCAATTTTGCAATGTGTAAGTATTACTGTTCAAAAATAGTAAGTAAGTTCAAAAATATAAGCAATGCATTTAACACAAGTTAGAAAGAGAGAGCAACAAAACTGGTTATCCTAGCTATTCGTGTAATTTCGTGTGTAGTTTCCATATATAGTAGTTTCATTGATCATCTCATATCATAGATAAGATATATAATCTCATATAACCTAAAATTATTGACGTTTTCTGTCGTTTATTTAGTAGTAAAAATTGTATCGTATTAGTATTTTTCGATATTTACACCAAAGTTTAAGTGATGAAATAAGGATATTTTCATTATAAATTTTGTATCAATTCTTCTAGTGGAACCTATGGTGTGAAACACTATACTTGAAGAGATTTACCACTAAACACCAAATCTCTTTTTTGAACTTCTCGATGTACGTTTCGCTAACCATATTAGATCATCAGGAGATGATTTGGAAATATATTTTGTTGTTGAGTTTGGGTCATCAACCAATTGCGCACGAAGTCCTTAACATCTTTGTCGTTGTCGAATTGTACCCCTCCGTGTACATCTTTCAAGAGTGCAAACAAAAAATAATCAAAAGATGACGAATGGACTATATGGAGGGTTACCCAATGATGAGGGTTAATGATTGTTTGGGCACTTCAAATGCTAATAACACTTTTAAAGCGATTTCATGAATAGGGAGCCGCCGATCACCTTCGATAAGATCGCGGACTGCAGCAATGTTGTCAGCAGTGACACTTGACCTGAGACGTCGTTTGTGACTTACATTTACGACACTTTCTCGTCCACTCTTAAACTTCATAGTCCAACTAAATATTTGGATCTTAGAGATGGTATCGTACTGAACTTTCAACCGAGGTAATATTTCGGATGGTTTAACGCTTTCCTTGGTTAAAAACTTTAACATAATCCGTTGCGCAACGGATGGTGGAACCTGTTGCATACTCATGGCTGTACTGACAAAATAATTGAGTGAAACAGTTTACTGATCGTTTCCCCCACTGCAACGACCTACTTTGACAGCCCGCTTGTGATTGGCTGAGGAAAGTAATTGTAAAATTCCGGTATATATTGGATTCACCCTCGTATTATATGTAAAAATCAATTCTGGTTTCAACTCGTTCATTTAGTAAAGGATCATGACGATTCACCAACATATCTTTGACATCACTCGAAGGGAACATTTGAAAAAAAAATGCCAAATGATATTTTGACGAATCGTCGTGTCTCTTCACAAAACGGACATAAAAAAATCTTCAAATAACTCCATTGGAGTAGATGCATTAGAAAGAAAGAAGGAGAGAAGAGAACATATAAAAATTATGTTCTTAAGTTTAAACAAATCACCAATCACGTGAGTTACAGGATTAAATAAAGTGTGAGTTTGAGTGAAACTCAATTTGTTTATTGGACGAAAAGACTGGAGTGAATCAATGAAACTAAATATGGATGACCTTTCGTAAAATTGCACCTGAAAAATACTCAGGCTTCCAATAACGTCGAAACTTTCTAACATTGAAAAAAACTTTTCGAAACTGAATGTTTAATGAAGTATATTCTCTATACAATGCATTGCAATCAAAATGCAATTACCCGAACTTGTATAGCTGCCATTATGTGCATTTTATCGAAAACTGGACCGGATACACAGGTGCAACGCCACCGACTGCCCCACCTTTTACAAATAACAAGACGAAACTTAAGAGATATCCAGTACTATTATTGCTTCCGAATTCAATTTAAAATATCAACGAGAGTTAATGGAGTTCGATTAGTCCACAACAGTTCTCCTTTCGGAGAAATCTTATTTCTACCGATTAGTTTTCTTGTGTTCGTTTCTTTAGTATTTATGAAAGCTTTTGTTCGTGAAAGTTTGTTTTCCTATTTATTTTTAGCCATTATTGAAGTATCGTATTTCCTTCCGAAACTGATAGATAATTGAATTTAAACTTGTTCTTATTTGTCATCTACAGATTTCCGTTGGTTTGCATTATTATTAGAATATTTTTATTTATATATTAAGTTTGCGAGATGTTTTTATTTTGAAAATCTATCTGATATACTGCAATAACAGTTTGACTCACTAGGATATTTTAATATCTTCATGCTATGTTTTAATCAGCCCGCTTATATCTACAATGAATATTTTAATTATTAATTATCAGTAGAGAGTGGATTTTTGTCCGAGTTTAGGTAAGGTCACTGTTAATCAGCGTGTTAAGTCATAGTCGTATACTATTGACTCGTTCTATAGAAAAATTTTTATTTTAATTTTGGTATTATGTTTACTTCATCTTATTACTTTTTTAGCATACAACATAAAGAAACCAATCACAAAAAAATACTCACAAAAACTAATTGCATAAATTTAATTAACGGCTTCAACTTTTACTTGATAAAATAAAATATAAATTACTTTAAAATATAATTACAATTTAATTCGATTATCACTGAATTCTGGATGAAATAAACCGAAAGACTGAATTCAGAACGAAATTGAACCGAATGAAACAAATTTA
Organism: Cosmopolites sordidus; assembly: GCA_031761425.1. Lineage (NCBI taxonomy): Eukaryota > Metazoa > Arthropoda > Insecta > Coleoptera > Curculionidae > Cosmopolites > Cosmopolites sordidus. Next base: position 198,571 of record JARFXV010001951.1, read on the forward strand.
TAAACATTTTTGCGATATACTAAGCTAATCGAAAAGATCGCCGCTTTGCACAGCCGTTGAACATTTTGACTGCTTCGGAGCTGAACAACCGGGCTCAGTCCACTCTGCGGTTTGTTGTCGCAGTTCAAGATCATAGTAGTAAACCCAAGTAAATTTCAAAACGACCTTTAAAATCTATTTTATTCTTTCGAAAATGATCTAAATGTTGGTTATAAAGCTTTACTCGAAGTCGTTTTTGATCAGAATTTAACAAATGCGACACACATCTGCCACATAGCTTTCTCAAACTCAATTCCTTTTTCAAAATATGGAACACCCGTTCAGTGGAGATGTCTATGGCCTTAGCAATTTCACTCAAAGTCAATTGTATGTCATCCATAACCATATCATGAATAGAATTAATTATTTGTTCAGTAGCTGCACTTATTGGACGTCCAGAACGAGGATCATCATCCAGGCTTGTACGACCATATTGAAACTCACCTGCCCACTTACAAATCATTGTTTTTGAAGAAGCAAACTCGCTTAATACATTTACCATTTCACTCTGAATTTCCATTGTTGTGCAGATTCGCTTTGGTTTGCCTTCAGTTAGTCAAGTTGATTCAAACTGTATCAAATGTTGGCCGATAACTTGCATTTATTCTACGTTAAGTTTTTTTATTTTAAAAAAGGGCAAGAACACTGTGGAAATAATAAATAGAATTTGTGGCATTATGAAGAGAGTTCTGTTGGGGAAGCCTCTGCTGAATCTGCTGAATCGAATCTCTTCATGGAATTTTTTGATAAAAACAAAAATTTAGGCTCCATTTCTAAAGCGGATGGCGACTGGTGATGAAAAGTGTATGAAGAACAATAATTTGCAATAAAGAAAATCAAGGGGGTTGTCGGAGGATTTGCGGTTTTAACTACAGCGAAAGATGGCCGCCATACAAAGAAAATTATGCTTTGCATTTGGTGGCATGGGAATGGAACCATTGTAGCGTTCACAAATTCTTGATCGCTACAGGTAGCATTCGTAAATTGTTGATCACCATTGGTAGGTGTATTTCGGACAAATTCTTAACTGAAAGAGCTCCGGTATCGTTTTGGACAAGGCAAGACAGTCTAACTCCAAATCTCCAGGTGAGCGGACGTTTTCGCACCTTACCCTTCCGACCGAGGTACGTAGGTTTGCTGGCCAAGTCACGCTTGGGTTGATTTTTCTGATATTCTTATAGAGGGTTTTACGACCCGGCAGCAGAGAATCCGATCAACAGACATCAGGCCATTGAACAACCACCTATTACAGAGCCCGACCATCGTGGAAACCTTACACCTTTTTGGGGCCACATGGCAGAGTAATCGGTTGGTCAGATCGAGATTACTTCGGGACCCCCGCATAGGGATACCGGACTGCCCGCAGTCGTATTCACTGTTTTTGGACACCCAGTACCTGATAGGCAAGGTTAGACAACATCAGGAAATGAGGCCAGATAAACATTTTTTTTATTATATTTTCATGTACCGTTAAGGATTGCAATTACCAGTTATTTTTCACAAATACATTATTACTATAATTTCTTATACTGATAATGACCACGTTATCATCTTATATTTGGTATCTATTTGCCGTCTGACCATTCTTGGTTACCCTAGCGTTATATATCTATCTTTTTACTATTGTCAGAATAGAGGAAATAACCTCTAATTTGTAAGTATAGGGACATAGAGACCAGCTGGTGTAATTCAGAGCTGTGTATTTGATTTTTGATTTCTTTCACGGTAAGGTTTGGAAAACCATCTTCCCTAAACCTTCCCGTGCCTTTTGTTTGATAGTTTTAGTTATTCCTTTTTTTTGTGTGCTTTGTGTCGTTCTTTTTTGAGTGTGCTTTTATAATATATATGTATAAAATTCTAGTGAACCGTTTTATTTAAGATAGACCCCTTCCCGGTTCCAGGGTCTTTTCCGATATATGAAGTAACCGGGTGGCGCTCAACTTTTGTCGTGGCTTGATTCTGTCCTGGACCTTCTTCCCGGTGCTCCCGGCGAACAGCTGCCGTGGCTGTGATCTATATATTTTTTATTTTATTTCAAAAGAGAAAATAATAGGTCACACCATACATTTTGAAATTCTTCCACACAACTAAACCATCAACACAGACCTCTATTGGATTGTCTGAAGGCAGAAGAAAGCCGCCCTGAATTAGTAAACAGGAAAGGTGCCGCATTTCATCATGATAATGCACGACCACACGTTTCAATCAGGACTCAGGACCTGAATTAAGATGCTTGGCTCTTGGACTACTATCTACTCCGGTCCCTACATAATTTCTCTCCAAAGAAATTCTATGAACTTTCTGGACAACCCAATGTGCTAAGCCATTACGGATCCATCATTTGAATTTGAAAGTTTGCAAAGATCGATTGACTAGACAAAGGTAATATAAAATGTGATGATATTGGCTTGGCTAGCGAGTCGTCGAGTTGTGAGTGTAAAACTCATTAAGAGTTCTCAATTAACATAAAAAGTTCCAAAATTATCAAAAATATAAAATAGAATACACAAAATTATATGTTTGCCTGCAAAGACGAATTGAAGATACCATACAGTTCCATATTGGTAAATATTCGCTGAATCAGAATCCAAACTGATGAGCTGATCAAAACAAACAACCATCATGATCAGAATTTACGGTAAGCTATATTAAAAGTATCGCGTTTGTTTTCCTTATATTATAACCTGCATTTCAGGCAACAAGGAAATTGAACAATAGCTACTTGGTATAGCCAAATCTGATATGAAAATCCAAACACCCAATAAAAATAATTTTAATAATATTTTGTGTATATGCTTACCATGGCAAAAACAAAATACGATTAAATTCTCAACCTTACTATGTTAAGATGTTGTCAGGCATGGATTCAGGAAAGCTGTACATATCGAGTTAGGGGTACAGAACTATGCAGAAGAATGCCAAGATCGCCGCCTAACGGTGTTGGCTTTAAGAGACAGCTTCTCTACCAGTAGGGCAATTGCAAATCAATGGTTTGCAGAATAGGGAAGACCAATAGAAATGCGGAATTTTGTCATATCGTCTGTATTGGGCGCTAACTTTTACTTCAGAGCATCGACGCAATCGATTTGAGTGATGTAGCGAACGGCTACTGTGGAACCACGAATGGAACACAATAGTGTTTATTGAACGACGAGATCCACAGTTTTTTGTTGAACGCTGTTGGATATGGTGTGAGGTGCCATTGCTTATGACTCTATGTCACCTCTAGTGTTCATGAGAGGAAATATGACCACACTTCAACTTTCAGGTCTACAATTTCTTGGAACTAACGAGATGAGTTTCATATATATATATATATATATATATATATATATATATATATATATATATATATATATATATATATATATATATATATATATACATATATACATATATACATATATACATATATACATATATACATATATACATATATACATATATACATATATACATATATATATATATATATATATATATATATATATATATATATATATATATATATATATATATATATATATATATATATATATATATATACAATTACTTTAGTTATAATAGGTAGATGTTATAACTCAAAAAAGTATATGCCAAAATATTAAATGGTATTTAACAAAATACTAGACGAAAATGTTATTTTCTTTGAAATATTTCACTTTTATTCCTTCCTCCAGGACGAGAAAATTAAAACACCAAACCTTTAATGAAAAAAAAAACCCTTCCCCGAATTTAATTAAGATAAACTTGTTTGTTTTTGTACAAGAAAAAAAGCCGTTGTCGTACAAAGCCCAATCGGGGTGGAATTCGAAAGTCGGAAAACTATAGCAGAAAAAACTCGCTCTCGAGATCGCTAACGTAGACCACCCTTTGTCTCCATCCCTATTGCACCTGATTAAGAGCCACTGAATTATTAACAAACGCACAATTCACCCCGCCAGATCATCCCTTAGGAGTCATTAATAATGCAGTATAGTCGGTATCCAGTTGTGCGGTGGCCCACTACTGTCAAATATTAGCAGTAGCTGATTGGGTAAACATCGCCCAAGGGGTGTAAAATAGCATGGCGCTTGATAAAGATGCATACGAAAAACAAAATTGATTAGCGAATATAGTTTTCTACAGTGATTGACAACAAAACGCTATGGTAAATATTTAATTTTCTTATTGTACTGACGGCGTATAACTGAATTTATTATATTTTAATTTCTTAACTGTGTGTTGTTTACAGAAAATTATCAAATAAATAAACAGTGACTGTTCTATTATAATTAATTTTATTAATGTAGATGTCGATGAAATGTTTTTTTATGGCTTGGAATTTGCCATTAAGTGTGGAATACAACGTCTTTTAAATGTTCACCATGTGACCGCTTGTACGACCTGCACATTTCGGCTGGTATCTCGGCCAGGCTTTGGCAAATGTTGGTTTTCAGCTGCTCAAAACTTTTAGGGTTGTCTAAGTAAACACGATCTTTTGCATAGCCTCACAAACAAAAGCCCAATGGCTTCAAATCACATGATCTCGGTAGCCTATTGACAACACCAAATCTCAAAATTACGCGACCTGGGAACATCTCATGCAATAAAGATAAAATTGGTCGTAAGTAATGTCTGAATGGTTGTGGCGTGCTCATATATTTTTTTCTTTATTTGGGTTTTTCGCCACGATCTAAAACTTAAAAAAATAAAGAATCACTGGGTAAAAACCAAACCTGGGTCTACCAAATGGAGACAAATTTCTCAGTGATTCCTTTTTGAATAAAATAATTTTTTGTAATAAAAACCTCCTTAGAAAAGGCGATTTTAGATGTTAGAATAAAAACCTTCTTAGAAAGGGCTATTTTAATAACTTTAGAATTTGTCAACACGCATGGGAATCGGGTCATAAAATTAATTGGAATAATTCCAAAACGGTATTAAAAGAATGGGTAACAAAATACAGAAGATTAAAAGAAACCGCTATAATTAATTTAAATAAAAATAGCTGTATTACTATGCCTTTGGTAGATTTAAATTCAATATGGTTCCCGATTCTAAAAAATACAAATAAAAACATTTAAGAATTTCAATAAACAATCACAATCACTCTATATGTATATTTGTATTCTCTCACCTATATATATTTTTTTGGTAGTATGTCACTGTCATTAGAAACTAGTTGTCAATGTAAGTATCATTGACATACAAAAAAAAAACTTTCTATCTTTTCATACTTTATAGAAATTAATATACTTTATTTTTAGATTCGTTTTGAAAACGGGAGGAGAATACTTCCCGAAACGTTAACGTTAAAAGTTTATACATTTTTTTAGAACATTTTTATATTTTTAAAATTTTGTTCTTTAGGCAAATTTATTACAAAAAAGAATCACTGAGAAATTTGTCTCTGTTTGGTTTTTTGTTTTTACCCAGTGATTCTTTATTTATATAAGAAAAGATATTTTTGATATTTTTAAGTTCTAGATCGTAGCGAAAAACCCAAAAAAAAATATATATAAAAAAAAAATTGGTCGTGTTGAATTGGTGTGAATTGTGGCACCATCTTGGATTGTTGGAACCATATATATAATTAATAACATAATTGTTGGAACCATATATCGCTCAGATCGAAACAATAGTAGTAGGAAAAATAAAAATAGGTTAGATTTTGATATTTTCAGAAAAAACCCCACCACTTCGAGATACATTCCTAACGATTCAAATCACAGCTTCCAAAATAAGATGGCTAGTTAAATTTTATGTCAAGATTGTGATCGAATGTATATTGGGCAAACAAAAAGATCCATATTGACAATATATAAAGAACATATAGATCCCACATTAGGTATGGGAGAAATTAAAAATCTTGTGTTACCCAACATGCAATCGAACACGTGCCAGTCTTGTGCAGCTGTTGTACATCGTTTTCTGTCACTTCTGGAATGATCCTTTAAATCATTTGTTTTTTAATAATAATAACAATAATATTCTTTATTTAGCACTTGGCTACTACATACAATCTATAATTCATTTATATTTATACATGTCTATGCATAATACAAATATATCCAAATATGATCTGTTCTATAATAATAAAAATCCAATATATATACACTAGTCTATACAAAATCAAACAACCTACCTATTTTTAACAACAAACTAACCTATTTTGCCAAATAATGTTTACGGATTCTATCTACAAACATTTCCAAACTCTCTATACTTTTTAGCTCTGCAGGCAGACTATTGAACAGCCGAATACCATTCCCCAAAAGCGATTACTGCATATAGGTACTACGTTCAAAATTTTTATGGAAATCCTACCTTGAGCGAATGTTACATTGGTGTTTTTCGGATCGCGCTTTTAAGTACCTTCCAAGATATGCAGCCATATCAATAATCTGCCACACAGATCACCAGCCCAAAGAGTGCAACATCAAATCCACTGCTATATACCTATCACAATGCAAAATAATTAGCTTTGCCTTATTTTGGAAAATTTGCAACCTATTTATTTAATTTTTATTACAACCTAGCAACAAAGAGCTACAATAACTAAAATGGGGATAAATTATGGTATTATATATTAACAATTTTGACCAATTACTTAAGTTATGTGATATACTACGAACCCTATTTTTTTACCTATTTTTTTACTCATGTAATTTACATGAGCCCATAACTTCAACTGAGAATCAAGAATTATACCTAGATATTTAATTTGGTCTACGATTTTATTGTTATTCTTCCCAATGTAAATATTATAACTTTTATCAATAAACGGCTTGCAAATACCCCTCTTTCCCAGAATCATATATTTTGTTTTCTCAGAATTTAATTTTAATTTATTCACACATAGCCAATTATCTAATATAGAGATATAATATACATAATTCTGTCCCGTTATTGAAAGGAGCGTATCGTCTGCAAACAAAGTTAAGTCTAATTTTTTAAAAATCTTATACAGATCATTGTGGGATACCAATATCATTTTTCAGAATTCCTGATATAGCACCATTTACTTTTGTTCGATCAAAGCGATCACTCAAATAATGTTTAAGCCATTTTATAACACAAGATTTCATTCCGTAACATTGTAGCTTCACAATCAGATCTTCTCTGTTTATAGTCTCAAATGCACATCTCAAGGCCACAAATACACCAATCACAACATTATCGTCACCAATATCTTGGCGCCATTTCGTACAAAGATGTTGCAGTGCAGACTCGCATAAATGTTTATCACGAAATCTGGATTGCCCCACATAAATGTAATTTTACTTTTCAAAGTATCTACGCAACTGTCTACACACCACTATTTCTAATATTTTGTCAACAATCGGCAAAAGATTGATTGGCCGAAAATACTCTGCTAATACAGGGTTTTCAACCTTTGTTGTTGGAACAATGATGCTCACTTTCGCATTCCTTGGAACTCGACCACTGGACAACAACGTATTGATTAAATGCAGTAACAGATAACCCACCTGCTGAAATACGCCCTTTAGAAATTTTATATTACATATATCATCAGATGTGGACTTTTTAAATTCATTACAATATCTCTTAATTGAGATAATGTTAATAAATCAAATTGATCCAAACTTTCTTCACTTGAATGGATGTCAACGGTACCGTCAAATGTTTGAATCTGATTTGGAATGGTTCGAGCTATATCCCGAACACTTTTAGCATAAAAATTGTTAAAACTCTCTTCTTCTTGGATTTTTTTTATGAATTTCCGAAACAGCACTTTGGAAAACACTTACTATTTCCCCGATGTCAGTTTGATCAAAGCCATGTTGTAACAAAGTAATTGCTTTTGATCTGTTAAAATAAAATATCATGTTTCTAGGCATTTTTAAACGGATTGATTGAAAATTGACAAAGAACTTAAATAATGTGTAAATACCATTATCAATAGAATAGCCAAATATCGAAAAACCTGTATTAACAAAACAATTATTTTGTTAATTTCATTGAAAAACAGTCTAAAATAAATATCCATCACAGTTTTTAGAGAATCATATTCGTAGATACTCTCTGGAAATATTCCAAACTTTTGAACATATGTGTATGTTAAAGGTTTTTAACCGTAAAAATATGTTATAGTAAGTTTGGTATATATTTGTAAAATGTCTAGTCTAGTTGATTCAAACAGTATCGATCGGGCTGTCGGCAAAGTTAGAAGATATGTTTTTTAAGAGAAAATAGAAATAGTTTATGCAAATATTTATTTAGTAAACCTTCTTCGTATTCTTCTTTGCAGAAGAGTTGTTACCTATAGAAACTCATTCCGTTTGCAGCATTTTCGGGATTTTTCTCGCCAGCATTCTCAATTCCTGGCATTATATTGAGCTTTCCGCGTGCTCTAGAACTTTCCATCCGTCCCCGCAGTACCAGGCTTTGTAGGTTACTGCCATCCCTGCGTTCAAATTGGCTGAATAATCTTAATATTCGTTCATGAATAAGTTGGGATAGCCTTTTGGGTTCATTAATTACTTCAATAACGGATGCGTTTGTTCGTCTGGCAGTTTATGGAATGCGAAGCGACCCGTCTCCAGCATCAAAGGTTAAAATAATCAATGCGCTTGAGGTCTTGTTTCGTAATCGTTCATATTTCAACTATATAGCAATACTTGAAAAAATAAGCTTTTTATTCGTTTCTTTGAGTTCTGTATTTTTTTGTATCCTACCACATTTTTAGCAAATTTCATTTCGCATCATCTTCTGATCTTATGAGTGTTTATGCCTTCGTTCGACAATAACCCATTAGTGGACAGCGTCCTTTTGCAGAGACGCATCTAAAACACGTCATGCAATAAAAGTAGTGAGAGCATAGGGTGTCTGCCAGTGGAAGGAGTAATGCAAAGTCGCGTCGACCTGTTAGTTTGTATATGATAGTTAGAGAGTTTTACACATTTCATTAGAAATATGCATCATAGTTTGTACTCAACTCAATATGGCGGGTAAATTGAGTAATGTAGTGTCCAAACTAATAATATTTTTTGAGCCTTGTATTGAAAAGTTATATCATAATATGTCTAGGTTTGGTGGTAAATAACGAGAATGCGTAAATTATTATATCTTAGCAACAGCATGCCAAAATATGTCGGGTCCCCTTAAAAGGTCGCTGCCCGTCTAAGTCCCGAAATGGTAATGACAAATAATTTTTAGGTTGACACTAGCTGAGCAAATAGAGTGTTTAGAATCTGTTTAAAGATTAAATCATCTCCTGATGATGGTTAGCGAAACGTGCGTCGAGAAGTTCAAAAAAGTGATATGGTGTTTAGTGGTAAATTTCTTTAAGTTTAATATAAAATATATGTTAAAATAATGGTTACATGTGTGACTTTGATGTATATACTGGAAAAGATGCTAATAATGACAAAAAAAATGGTTTAGGTGGTGATGTTGTTATATGAATGTTGTATAAACTTTTTTTTGACAATTTTTTTACCACTTTTGTACCATTCTGGTCAGCCAGAACTACTTTGCTGCAGGAACTATCCTCGAAAATAGGTTAAAACAGTGTGTTCGTTTAAAGAAAGAGTACTGAAATAAATCCAAAATGGGGACATATAAGTATTATAGAAAGGAGCAAACTCTTTTACCCTTAGAATTAATACAAGCGGCTGCACTTCCGGTTTTTTCCAACGACTGATTTTAAAACCGTGAAATGTTACAAAATGACTCGCGGGTAAAAACCGCGCTACCATTTGTAACCAACAGAACTTAGTTAGAACTTTGTGTTGACGTCTGCTTTTTCTATTTCTTAGTATTAGAGCAACAATATACATTGCTCTCTTGAAATCCATCTTCAAACTGTGAAAATCGCGTGCATTTTCGCGGATTTTAATCATAGGATGTGCGTCTTGAGAATTTTTGCGGTTATAGCGATTAATCTCTCGTTGGAAAAAAAACCGTAATGCGGCCTAAGCCATACTGCCCTCTTGAAATGCATCTTCAAACTGTGAAAATCGCAGGCAGTTTCGCGGTTTTTAATGGAAGTGTGTGCGTCTGGAGCGGTTTCGCGGTTATAGCGGTTAAACGCTCGCTGGAAAAAACCGTGGTGTCGCTTAAGCATTAGTGCAGTGGAGAGACAACAAAGTTGTATCTGTTGCTACCAATTTGAATTTGAATTTTTGAAACAGAGACCAGTGTGTCTGCTTCGTGATGGGACCGTGTTTCTAAATCTAAAAAAAATATACTTCAACCTAAAATAGTAGCAACCTACAACAAAGGCATGGGGACTGTTGATAAGATTAATAATTTGGTATATAGAACAAAAATACGACAAAGGAAGTGGTATTGGCTTTTTTTTAGATATTTCAGTGGTTAACGCCTGGTTGCTAATGAAAAAGTTAGACCTGATGACCAAAATGCACAAGGTCTAATAGTTTTTCAGAGATGTATAGCTCTGGTCTTTTGTCACTGTGTCACTGGAAGATGTAAGATATGGCGATACTGTGAACTGTAAGAAAAGCAATTTTATCTGCAGAAAATGTAATACGGCTTTGCATCCCAAAATATGTTTTACAGTTATCATACTGCATGGGTTGATTTTGTTGTCTTTTTGAATTTTATATTTATTTGTATTCTGACTTATTTTATTTTAATTTATATTCCGACTGTATTGTGTTTAAAGTGCCTTTATAGGCACCGTCCCTTAAAGGGGGTGGTCAAAATTTTATAAAGTAATTAATAAAAACATATGTCTGTATTAGGTCTTATTATTAGAGCCCTGTCCTTCATAAAAATGTTTAAAAAAAGTTGATATTCAGTAAAAAATAACTTTACCCACTAATGGGTTAAATCCCCAAGACAGGCAAATTGGTTTACTACCTGAAAATGCCCTATCTGAATGATGTCGGACATGCTGTTGTTTTGACTATCCATAATCATTATGTAATTACCTTTTTTTTACTTTTGCCAAAGTAGTGTTACGTGCATAATGCCTTTTTGCCAAAAATTTGCATCTAAAATTTGAAAATGCCCTATTTGAATGATGTCGGACATGCTGTTGTTTTGACTGTCAATAAACATCATGTAATTACCATTTGCATCTTTCTTGCTAAAAATTACCAACAAGTTGTTTTTAATACTTTATTTTCTTTTAAAATATTTTCTAGTTAAACAATTTTGGAGGTACTGGAACAGATGGTAGTCCAAGGGTGCGATATTCGATGAGTAAGGTGGATGGAGTAAAACATCCCAGTTGAAAATCACCAATTTTTACTGGGTCCTGATTTAAACATGTAGTCGTGCATTGTCATAACGAAATACGACGCATTTCCTGTTTACTAATTCTTGCAGGTTTTCCTGGTTAGTATCAGTCCCTTACAATGTCACCAAATGTAAAACAGAATTTTTCTCTGATGAAAGTCGTCTTTCACCGTACTTAAAAAAGCTGACGACTAAAAAAACTCACGGGGCTTAATTGGATCATCAGTTAATACGGAGCCCGACAATTTTTTTTTAAAAGGTCGCACGAAGGATTTAGACCAAACCACTTTTGCACCGTGGAGTGTGTTAATAGCATAATGTGGAGTGTGTCAATAGCGTATATATATATATATATATATATATATATATATATATATATATATATATATATATATATATGTCCTGGGGTGCATCCGATCATTTGTGTCCCGTTTGTTGGGAACGTGAATAAAATTCTTGTTTTTTTTTATTTGGATGGACAGCGTTCTTGCCCGTTTTGAAATACAAACGCATAATGTGGAGTGTGTTAATAGCGTATATATATATATATATATATATATATATATATATATATATATATATATATATATATATATGTCCTGGAGTGCATCCGATCATTTGTGTCCCGTTTGTTGGGAACGTGCAGACGTTTCGCCAAGGTCACACTTGGCATTCTCAATGCCTGTTTGAAGACTTCTTGTCTTGTCTGAAGAGTTTTGGATTTTCATAGTCCGTATATATATATATATATATATATATATATATATATATATATATTATATATATATATATATATATATATTTATATATATATATATATATATATATATATATATATATATATATATATATATATATATATATATATATATATATATATATATATATTTATATTTATATATATATATATATATATATATATATATATATATATATATATATATATATATATATATATATATATATATATATATATATATTTATATATATATATATATATATATATATATATATATATATATATATATATATTTATATATATATATATATATATATATATATATATATATATATATATATATATATATATATTCTAGTTGAGACATTACGAATATGTGAGCTGGACTCCTCGAATCAGTGTTCTTCTGCTTTTCGTAACGCTCAGCTGTGGATATAAACCTGCCTCAAGTACTTCCGCTTCTCTCGTTTTCAATGCAGCCCACCGATTCGTGTCAAGTCATAGCCTCATTTCGACTGGTGTTGACCTTTTATTCCTTTCGCCAACTGTGGTCTCCATTAGCGCATTACCGCTTTGCAATGTGATCACTGAAACTCCAGTTAAGTTACGCCACTTGCTTTATGACAGTTTTAACTTTCGTTTTACTTCGGATTCAGTTATTTGGTTTTCAATTCCAATTTTACTCCTTACAGGGTTTCCTCCATTTATATTTGTGTTTTTGCTATTATGTTCATGCTAATTTTTGTTCTAGTGTTCATGTCTAGAGGCCATATGTTATGACGGATACTTGTTCACATCCTAGCCAGTTTAGTTTTCTAATTATGTCCGCTATTTGATACTATCTATTTATTTTTACTATCCGTTCAACATAAAAGTACTCGTTAACTGTTTCTAAATTTCAATTGTTAAGAGAAATATTTCTAAGATCGCCGGTATTCATCATTATCTTTCTTTTTCCGATGTTCATAGTGAGACTAACTATTTCAGAAGCTTTGACAATAGTTATTCTATCATCTTTTGAAGTCCTTCTTTTTCACTGTGACAAATATGATATCATCAGCATATCTTAGGTGGCCTGGTTTTTTCCGTTTATTTTTATTGTCCATGCAATCTAACTATTGAAAAATATCTTATTGTATACCTGACTACTGCAAAGATTTTTAGGAAAAAATTAGTTATCTTCGCAACATTATATTACATTATGACTGCAATAAATTGCATTACATTTTATGATTTGTTGATAAAGAGGGTTTTTCATAAACTAGCATTATTTTCAATGCGTGCTCAGCCATAACTGAAAATATTTGATTTGTTATTAATTGATCTTATACTATTTAGTAACTGGGCCATATAATAAACTCGCAACAACGGACATCGCTTCCTGATAAAGCCCTTTTCATACTATCTTACCTGAATATACATTTTTATTTTATCTTTAAGCATTAATGAGTGGCGAAGCTTATTAACTGGTGAATAACTAAATTACTGGTCTCTTAGTTAGTGTATCGGCCCTACTCGGATATGTTCCCGACATCAGGGCGGCTCATGTGCAATTTTACATTTGTTTTTGGTTGGTTCCGAGAGCCATTTCTAACACTAACATCTATAATTGTTACCCATAAAAAATATCAAAAGCATTAACTCATATTCTGCGGAAAAACTGAATCAGTATCTAGACTTGTATCTGTATTCTACCCCTGAAACTATTGTGCCAAAACATTTCCACTGTTCCTGTCTTAAAACAATGTTGATACAAAATCTTTCAATTGCACATGTCGACATGATTTTTGTAACATTGATGAGAATGTTATTTTTACATTTCATTCACATAGAGTAAATGAAATTATTTGTATCTGACTTTGGACTGGACAATGTAGGAATTACCACAAGACCGTAGAGGGGGTATTTCCATAGTATTCTACGAACCCTTAAGGTCAGTTTTATTGTTTTTTATAGTTTAGTTATGTTTCTATCTCGTTTAGAGTACAGTCAAGTATTTAAGTCCATTTTATATAAAATAGCAAGTTCTAATAGTCGATTTTGCAAAAATGCAGCAGATAAGTTTTGTTATATATGCGGACGATTTATTTTAGTCACAAACTAGATATATATCCGAGGAAGTCAAAAAGCCTATCTTTTATATTTTAAGTGCCAAATTGGACATGAAGATAAAAGTTAGACTCTTCATGTTTGCTGTGTGACTTGTTACGTAAATTTAGTGTATGCATTTCAAGAAAAATTCTATGTCTTTTGTTGTTCCTATGGCGTAGAGAGAACCTACTGACCATGTAAGTGATTGCTACTTTTGTATGACAAAACAGAAGAGATTTCAAAGAAGCAAAGGGACAAAATTCAGTATCCAAATTTGCCTTCTGCACTTCGGCCAGTTCCTCATAGCCAGGAACAACCGGTACCGATTGCGCTTTTAAACCTGAACAACATGTTTCCCGGCGATTCTAATTGCTTATTAGAATTTGATACACAAGTTCCTGAGAACACCAGTTGTGGCCCAGCCATTTTTAAGAACTACCAGTGAACCTCATTTAATAACTCAAAATGAATTAAATGATTTGGTACGTGACCTGGGATTGTCAAAACAAAAATCGGAACTTCTTGGTTTCAGACTTCAACAGAGGAACTTGTTAGATAAAAATGCGAGTGTTCCACTTTACTGAAAACGGAACGTAATATAAATGTAACAAATGAAACAAGGTTTTATTAAGTGGAAGGATCGATATATGTCTGTGGTATTATTGATGGTTTAATGAATGACCTTAATATGGAACATGTACTTTCCGAGTGGCGTATTTTCACAGATTCGTCGAAATAAAAAACAAGAGAACATTACAGTAACAAAAGAATGTTACAGTAAGAAAGGTTGGCCTCATAGAACTTCTTTTAAACCTGGTACTTCAAACATAAAATTTGCCCCCCTAGTTAACCAAAAAAATGTGCTTTTCCGCCTCTCCTTATTAAGCTTAGATTAATGAAGAACAAGCCAGGGACAAATATGGTAATGGTTTCAAGTACCTAATAGAAATATGTCTTCAATTAAGTGATGGAAAACTAAAAGAAGGCATATTTATTGGACCTCAAATAAAGAAGCTTCTAGGTGATGTCCATTTCCAAGAAAAATTAAATTAAAAAGAATTGGCAATTTGGAATTGTTTTGTAAGTGTGTTAATACTTACAATTCCAATTCCAATTCCAAAAACACTTAACAATTGTTTGTAAGTGTAACAAAAAAAATGAAAACTATAAAAATCATAAACTCTTGAAAGCCTATGAAATACTAGGGTGAAGCATGTCCTTAAAAATTGGTTTTTTACACACCCAACAAGGAGAGAGGTTTCACCAGGACATCAT